>CAUYQV010078639.1:0-22597 GCA_963574575.1 Galagoides demidoff
TGTTTTGATACAATGATTAAGCAAATGACATGAAATTTATGTTAACCAGCTTGATGAAAGTGTTTCAAATTATATATGAAAACAGCACAATGTACCCCATGTTTGCATTAATGTATACAGATATCAATTAATTAAAAAAAATAAGTAAATAAATAAAAATTTAAAAATCCAAAAAAAAAAAACCCAAAAACTATAATTCCCCGTGTAGGTTTGTGTAATCATCTGTTCTAGGACCTCTCCCTTCACTGATATTGTCTTTATGAGTTTAAATGATCTTAGACACTAAATTTAAAAACAGACATTTTACTCCTGTTTCCTTTAAACTTTTTCCCTAATCTGTATTTCTTGACTATTACCTCTGAAATAAATGTATACATCAGCTATAGTCACTTTTTTGAGTATTTTTCTTTTCAGATTCTGAGAGTTCCTCTTCTTCCCTCCACTTGATAAATTTTGAATTCCTAAGGTTTCTCTTCATGGAATTTATATTATACCCCACTAATTTCATCACCTTTTTTACCACAACATGGAGGAATTCACACACATATACTTTTCTTATATTGCTCTCCTAGTAGTCTAAGCAATATATTTAAGTGTCATTTAGCGTCTCTACCTAAATACTGACCTGCATCTCAAACTCTATATATTTTGTAAATCTGTTTTGTAGTACATACTAAAACTGAGTAAAGAAATACTTTAGACCCAGAATTCCATAGCCTTATCTAACTTCTGAGGAAATGTTCATAAATGGACACCAAAATATATACATATATATAGCATACATAGAATGTTCATAGTATCATTATTAATGATTACTTTTAATTGATAAATCATAGATAATGGTAGAATAGATACATAAATTTAGGTAAATTAATATAAATGGAATACTATATGGCCCTGAAAACACATCAACCACTGCTAAGTTTACCATTATCAACTCATCTTGTGAACAAATTCTGAGTGAAAAAAGTGAGCATAAAAATATGCATAGTTTTATTTATAGACAGCTAAAATGGAAAAAATAATATTTGATGTTAAAAGTCTGGGTACTTTTTGAGGAGAAAGATGGAAACCTGGGGGAAATTATAAGTGTCATTTTGTGGGGCTGACCATGTTCAATATACTCTGTCTTCATACACATGCTAATGCTGTTTTTAATTTTTCTTAGAGTTTTTGTTATAAGTTTTCTTTTAAGTTTTATGTTTAAAAACTCAAATACTACTCTGGTGTAGTCCACCTTGACTTCATGAGACATTTTATCCATTACATTCTTTTTTTAATGTATAAAAACAAATGTATCAAGAACAGAGAATTATTTTTCATAGTTTCATTGCATTCTTCTATCATTTGTTAAGCATATCTTCTGTAGCACCCACTCCAGTAATTTCTGCTTCTCTTTTTAATAACGGGGAAATAGGAAATTGCACAGAGGCTGGACCACAGGTTAAATATGTATCTTCTTAAGATTATATACACTAAGAACAGAGGAACAGAATACTTTGTAAGATTTTATAGACTATATTATTTATTACCTATTTGAAAACTGGGGGGAACACAAAGAGAGTTCTCAAGAAATTGATGTATCTATTCACTTTCCCTATTCAAGGTTTTCTGAAACTCTGAATCAACCATCGTAAATTAAACTTTTATCAATATCTTGAAGTGTAAGTTAAATAACACAAAATAAAATAACGTCCCATAAAAAGCATCCAAACAGCTATCCATAAGGACATAGAACACAGTAATAATCACGTCAACATATATAAGTAAATATATAAATGTGGGCTCATGAAATTATTCAATTACATTTTATCAATACAATTACCCTCAAAGTTTGTTCCTATATAGATTATAAACACTTAATTTAAAAAAATAAAAGTGGAAAGCAACTGGACGATATGAAAATTCTTTCCACTGGAATTAAAGGAAAATAATCAGATAAAAGGATTATTTATATTATTCATTTTTTAGTAATTATTAGAATAACATTCCATGAAATTCAGTGAAATTTAACTTTGTAATGTTAGAATAAGTTAGTTAGATATATTAATTTATTAATTTTAGAATGTATTCAAATATTTCAACTTGTCTAATGAAAGGATTCAATCCTTTTCTGCCATTTAAGCATACATATATTATTTATATCACTGGAACAACAGTGTCTATCCTAAAGAAGAGCTCTGCAATTTAGAGATAAAAGTTAAATGTGTTTGCAGTATACACACTGGAAGATCCATAAATGTTAACACTAGAATGAGTGAGGTTGAATAGATTGAACTATAAAATTTAGTGAAATCTCTAAATTCGGAAATCAAATATAAAAAACGTGTAGCTCCTCATGATGTCAGCATTTTTATAGTAGATTCTCATCCTTTTTCATTCACATGCTAACATCTACATATTCTGTTACTGAATTTTTTTTTTTTTTTAGAGTTCTACATATTTTTAGAATTTGTCTCAAAATATGGGTGGCTGTTGTGTAATACCGAAATCAGCTGGCCTTTTTCCCTGACGCCTCTGTGGAAGCCTCAATATCCTTGGGATTCCCTGAGCAATAGGAATTTCTGAGTTATTCAAGGTGAGACTAGGGGGCCGTACCTGAGTTTTGTGTTTTTGGCTGGCCTCTAGATCGTTTATGCTAAGGATAAGACTCAGGATGGGGACAAGTCACCCTGGAAGGACCAGGCAGATCAGTAGGTTGGGACTTTCAGCTGAGTGATGTCTGCCTATCCTCTTGGGAGGGGAAAGGGCTGGAGATGTAGTTGAGTATGTGGCAAATTATGCAATAACTCAAATTTTTCATAATAAAATCCTAATTGAAGCACTGATGCTAACAGTAGAATGAGCTCCCTTGTTGTCAGGACACAAGGATACGAGGACACGGGAGCTTCTCATTTGAAATGCTCCGGACCTTTCTCTATAAATCTCTGCTTTTGGCTGGCCCTGATTTACATTTTTTGTAACGAAACTACTATCCAGATTACAGCACCTTCCTGAGTTCTGTGAATCATTCTAATGAATTACTGAATTCCTCAGGTTGAGTGGGAACCCTCAAATTTAAGCATAAGTCCTTGTGGCTGCTGTCTGAAGTGGAGATAGTCTTGTGGGAAACCCTATCCTTACCCTGTGAAATTTAATTTAATGCCAGGTAGTTGGTGTCAGAATTGCATCACAGTCACAAACCAAAATGCTTGGCTAAGGGAATGTGACATGAAGAAAATGATTTTTAATATGATAAATAGAATAGTACATACCTGGCCTAAGGGAAGTATCTTCCACTGAATCCAACTTCTAGTTCTATGCAGGACTGTGAAATCAACATCTCCAACACTTATAATTTAAATGGTGAATATGTGAAATACCATGGTTTTTAAAATGTTGCATTAAAAATAATTAATTAAAAAATATGTTTGGGGCCAAAGAAAGCAAAACTTGATGAATATTGAGCTTCTATAACCAAAATGTGTCCTCAGTCTTAAAGGTCTTGCACACTATGAAGTTTAAATGGGGAGGAAAGAGCTAGAGGGAAGCAAGCTGGGAGGGGGGGGCGAAAGAAGCAAGGGAGGAAGGAAGGAATAGAGGGAAGAGGAGGCAGGGAAGTTCAATTGATGGGGGGAAATGGCTGACCCTAAAAAATCTGGCAGATTTTATTCAAATAGTATTTCCAGGTTAAATATAGAAAGACATGAAAGTTATTATACTTGTTGTTACAATACAAAAAAAAAAAAAGCTGGGCAAATTGAAAACAATTATGTTTCTGTACATATCTGAGACATTTCCTCCAGGAAACCTGCCACCTGAAATCTGCAGAGAGAGGGGAATATAGAGTCACTGCCAAGACCTGACCTGCCTTGCTGGAACTGAAGCCTCTGGTGACACAAACTGGTAGGAAAACTTAATGAATGATAATTTTGATGAATTTCCACGGACTGAGTTTGAAATTCCCAGAGGCTGTAGTCTACAGGATCTCTGCAATTTCATATGGTGTAAATGAAAAGCAGGAAGCTCACCAGGTTCTCACAATGGATTCTACCTCCAGCAGGTGGAGAGGGAAGCGTAAACGTGTGTGCATTCTTTCAAAACATCAGAATATATGTGGAAAAATAGACTGCACAGAAAAATAAACCAATCTACTATTACAGACTTCAGCATTGCCCTTTCAGTCATTGATGGACTAAAGAGGTAGAAAAATCAGGAAAAATATATTTTGATTATTTAATCACTCATGATTACTTGTGCTTATATTTCTACCATCCTTTCTCTATAGTTTCATAAATGTAATATAGAATTTTAAGTGACTATAAGACATGTTAACCAAACAAAAAATATAAAACCTGTTTTATTCTTTCTTTATCAAGACAGTGGCTTTTAGGGGAAAGTGTATTTTAAAAAAAGTATCTTGATAGTTCTATAATATGTTAAAAATGAGCTGTCAAAAACATAGAAGAAATAGATGCTGAATATTCTAAATGACACTAAGATGTTACAGATGTGTCTTTAGTGCATTTAAAACACACTTATTGTTCACTTGTATAAGAAAAATAAATTGTTATTATAAGTTTAAAATGATACAATCTTCAACTGATTTGTAATTCAATCAAACAAATGTTTGATTAAATCAACAATCAAAGAAGTGCTTTTAAAACAATTTCTGCTATTTGGAAATGTTTAGGGTAATTATTATTCTATATTGTTCAGGATAAGTAATAATGGTGCCATATTTGATGGTCTCAGTGGTTTAACACAGTAGGAATTTATTTTCATTCTCATTTCTATCATATTCTGAGGCACATATGGCAGTAATCTTAGAAGACCCTCCCCCAAATGTTACCTCAGGATCCAGGCTCTATCCATCTTATAGTTTTCCTGCTAGGTGAATGAATTTGGAGAGAAAGAAAATGGAAGGTTATATGTGACTTCAAGAATTAAATATCATTCATGCCCACATCCTTTTGGTCAGAGCTCAAATATTTACATGGCACAATATTGGATTTACCATCATTGCCTCTGCCACAATCAGAAAAATATTCTTAAAAAATGTGGGTTCATCTATAAAATGACACTGTTTTCTTGTATGGTCAACCAGAATCTGTAGTTTCTACTAGTTTAAAGATGTGAAAAATTCCAATCACTTTCAAATAACCAAGGGATAGATTAAAAGATAGAATATATAATTTGAAAAAGTGTAATTTAATCTTATAAAAACTGCCTCACAAAAAATCACTGCCTAACATAAATTTGATTACATAACTTTTGTGATATGTTGGATAAGGATTACAAGCTTCTTTCATAATGCAGCAAACTAGAATGAAAGACAGAAGTACCTGCGCCAATGTTCCCCCTTAATTTATGTGTAGGCCCCAAGAATCGATCATTTCAAACTTGGAAACATCTCTAAATATTACTAACATCTTCTTTCAGTAAGAATTTTTATCTTTAAATTTCTTATTTCTTATCTCTGTATACAGCATTAGTTTGCAAGTATTTGTTAAAAGCATTCTTTGATTCAAAAGACATTTATACAGTGATTGATAAGTTCACAGCCAAAGGTTTAGATAACACGGTTTTAAAAATTTTTAGAAAGCTTTTCTAAATTTCTCTAGCTCATGTAAGTTTGCTTTTTGAAAACTAAAATCTGTTTTCACAACATACCTATCTGTAATTTTAGTATGAGGTTTTTTGCTAATTTTTCTTTTAAAAACTGTGACAGCAAAAAAAATAAAATTAAATTAAATTAAAAATAAACCTAAAAATTAAGACAGCAGTAGAATATGTTGATAATGTGTCCTATCGCCACTTATTATAACATTCTCAGGGTATTTACAGGTAAATCTTCTAATTATATTTAGATATTGAAATAAAATGTTATTAAAGGAAAATGATGTTTTCATGTAATTGGATTTAAATGGGAATTAACAGATAAGAATTTTTTGCTGGTTAAATGGGTGATGAACCTGTTTTAAACAGCCAGTATTAAATGAGTTATCCAGTATAAACAAAATGTAATCTGATTGTATCTCCATGATCTGGCCATTGCAGCATAAGAATAGATAATATTAAAGGGTCAGAGTTAGTTTTCTTTCTAATAATTTTCATGATTTTCTGAGAATATCTTACTTACAATGCCATTTAATATAATAGGATAACTTTATTATCACATTTTTATTTAGCAAATCAATAGTTTTACTGTTGAACGCACAAATTATCTATAAGTAGTGAAGAATTGTGTTAATATTGGCACTCATTTCAGTTCATATTATAGAACTATTGCAAGCGAAAGGCAAAAAAAAAAAAGGAAAAGAAGTTTTACAGAGATTAGAATTGAGATGCCCTTCAACTTGTTAAAGAGTTCATTTTTCCTTTAGTTAAAAAGAAGCATTTGAATAAAATACATACATATTAAAAAGGCAATTATGGTTTGTTACCAGGACGACAGAAATGAAGCACATGATAAAATAATGAGAATAATTTACAGCTCAGTGGGGCAACCGTAGAGACAATAATCTAATGGAAAAGGCACATTTATTTAAAAAGAAAATAAGACATCTTATCTAAGCCCATCTTTCATTTCAACACAGCTACACCAGGTGATAGTGTAGAACCCCACATTCCAAATCTTTTAAAGACATTTGCCGTACATAATTCATGGGTGTTTGGGAAGTAACTTAACTACTGCACTTCAAGGCAAAGACATTCTTCTGAATAAACTAGCAATTCAATTCTATTTAGGATGAAAATGTTTTGCTGTCGTAAAATTCCTGTGCTGTGTAATAAATGATGAGTCTCTGGAGAACTGAATCAATGATTAACATCCCACAGCTATAGTTACACGTCTACAGGACAGACCCCCCCCCAAATAATAACCTCTGCAATTAGAACCCCAGAAATTTGAAAATACTTTCATTCTGTGTAAAAGCATCCATTTAAAATTGCTTTAATCTGCCATGTCTTCTGAAGATAGCTAATAAATATTTTGAATAAGAATCTAGCAGTCTGGTAAATAGATTCATTTATAATTCAAGACCAGATGAATATAACATAAAACTAACATCAAAGATAAATTTTCAGAAAACTAATAATATACTATCTAATGTATGCTTGTCCTTTTAGTCAATAATACACACCTAAATTGAGCTCTGGCCTTTTAAATAATGGACAAAATTATTTGGCAAAGACTTGCACCCTCACATACCTTCAGTGGCAACAGTAACATGACAAGAATCCAAACTCTGGACCTTGAGGAGTTTACTCAGTTATGAGGGAGGCCAGTTAGTATTCTTCTACTTGTGAGACAATTGATTACCTTTTGATTGGATACTAATGGCTATCCAATTTTCAAGGCATTAAGAACTCATAAGAAAGGAAGCTAGCCAGAGGACAAATGCAGCTGGGGTCATAAGTACGGAGAGTTGGCACCAGGGGGAACTTTTATTTCAGGAACGGACCATGTCAGATAATCTTTTGGCTTATTCCTGGCTACCCACAGAGAAACAAAGCAGGTGAAATGAAAGATGGCACTTTCATCACACGTCAATTGAAGAAAATGAGCAGAAATCTTAATTCTGTCTTGTGGCCTTGGGATGGATTGCAACATAATTCTACAGGGTGGAGTTTGGTTTTGGGAGAATATGTTCTCCTACTTCAACTCAGTATCTATGTTTATAAAAGCATCTTCTACAATATCAGAATCACAAGAGAAAGTCATCTGGATGGTCAGATTGTTTGACAGTCCGTCAATCAGCCTCAGGAATGACAGAGGACATTAGGGTGGCTGAGGCCAGGTCACCCAGAAGTGGCAGACAGGAATGTGGCCATGATGGAAGAAATGTAAATTGTAACCTTTAGAGATGCCCTGTGAAACTCTGAAGACCACCTGGAACCAGAATGGAAGTATGTAAATGGTGAGGGCTTCAGATCCCTGAGAACAAGAGTGAACTGTTAATATTTAAACTTACCTCTTTCTCCAGCTTTGTGTGGCCAGCGGCAAGAGTAGCAGAAGCCAGAACTCTCATAAAGCCACTCACTATCTTTCTTGAATATTCTGGGACCTAAAAATTTTGGATAAGTTAGTCTAAACAACTACCACCAATGCACAAACGCAAAATTTATCAGGGATCACCATTCATTTTATTGAAACATTTTCAATGCACATTATCACCTTTGATCTTGATAACACCACTTGTAGACTCAGTATCATTGTCCCTGCTGCCCATGGGAAGATAAGAGAAGTCGGGTAGTCGGTCCATGTAGGAGTCGCGTGTCTGTGAGACAAATCCGTGGCATCCGATTCCAAAGTCCTTGTTTTATTATTCCAGGTGGCTACTGAGAAACCTGGAAGGCAAATTCATCACTGCTTTCAAAAACCAATATTTACCTTTTCGCATGAATGCATAGGTAGGACATAAAGGAAAAAACTATTTTTGCTCAAGACATAATTGTATTTCCTTTTTTTATGTTTTCTCATCAAAAACTTGAAATGTGAGAGAGAACAGCTAATATAATCCCAGTTGACCTCAAGATCCTTTAGGACTACTTTGTGATTTGACTTTCATGAACAAAGAACCAGTGAAAAAATACTATTATTTTAACCAACACACCCGTAATAGCACCGAGAAGCATCTTGCCTGGCTCCCTACCCTTAGGAGACTGTCATCCCGTTTCATTGTCAGTTTATAAACAGCATCGCTAAATGGAAAGCAGAGATAATTCATTCAGATCACTTAGGAAAACCTTGAACTTCAGGTCACCTAAACTAAATCTGTTTAAATTTCAGAAGTAATGAGAGAGCAAACATGAAATTATAGAAAATTCTAATGCTATTTTCATCCCAGGGAGTTCAGAATTACATTATGCAGAGAATATAATTAACTCCACTGAATTCTCCCCTAAGTAGCATGTTAGAAATGTGGGATTTATCATTAGCATAAATGGAACAAAAATGCAGGCCTGAAGTAAAGTATCCGCAACATTGCCATCAACAGCCAATGGGAAGGGAAGGCTCTTGCAAAGGCGTGACAGGTCAAAGGAAGTGATGAAAGCTATAATTAAAACCATAAATTGTAAGTAAAAGAGCATGCAAACTACAGAGCCATTTTGTCCATGGGTGAAAGAATCCAGAATAATTACATCAAGCTAAATGAAGAGCTACTGCTTTCTTGCCGGCTCAGAGCAGAACAAAAAATGAAGCTTCAGAACTGGAGTCAGGAAATCTTTATTCTCTGCTGAGTCTGTTCTGATCCACTGTTTCGATTTCTTGTAAGAATTTTAAACTTCCTAAATTTCTCTTTCCCATGTCTATAGCTTAAGACCAATCCTATTTTCCTTTACAGATACATAAAAAAGACAAATAAAATAGTTTAAGAGATGTTTAGAAGAAAGAAAATAAAATATAACTACACGGTGTAAACTGCTCAGAGTCTAAAGGAGAAAAAACCAGCTTTTGATCCTGCCATCAGATTACTAGGTATCAATCCAGAAGAACAAAAATTATTTTTCCAGAATCATTGGCACCAGAATGTTTATTGCAGCTCAGTTCACAGTTGCCCATCATGGAAGCAAGCCAAATGCCACCAGCCCGAGAATGGCCTGACAAACTGTGCCTTATGTACCCCACGGAGTACCATGCAGCCCTAAGAAAAGATGGAGACTTCACGTCTACCAGGATGGAGTTGAAACACATTCTTCCTAGTAAAATACCCCAAGAATGGAAAAGGAAATATCCAATGTACTCAATTCTAATATCAAACCAATATATAAATAGATACCCACACAAATGACGAAGCACAAATACAGTCTAGCAAGGGGACCAGGAGAGTGTGGAAAGGGAGGAGGCAGGATCCCACCCTGCATCACAATGCCAGGGTGTTCGGCACACGCCCTGGGTGAAGAAGGGCTCAGCCACAACCAGAATGATACTTTAGAATGGAAAACAATTAATTAGAACTTTGTACCTTCACATTAATTTGAAATTTAAAAAAAGAAAAATTAAAGCCATGACATCAAACTTAAAAAAAGAGAAAAAAGAGAAAAAACTTAAAAAGGAAAAAAACAACAGCTTTGAGTTGTTTTTCTTTTATTGACTAGATGCCAAAATTAAATCCCTTAACAACACAGAACCTCAGTTTCCTCATATGTAAAGTTAAAGTCAGGATGAGGTTATGTTTGTGTGAATCTCAGATGACAAAACATATTTAAGTGTCATATGGGAACCTAGAAATAATCCTGATAACTTAAAAGACTTACTGTCAAGAGTACACAAGACAAGTGATGTAGGAGTGACGAATCCAGGAAAAGTGAGAGACTACGGAAACCTGTATATTCAATTTAATCAGAAATCCAAACAAGGTCATGTCTCAGTATCTCTCTACCATTAAAATATAATTTTAAATGTAGATTTTCATTTCATGCTAATTGGCTTCACATTTTAATAACTGCCGGTTTCATACAAATTCATAGCAGGAATCACATTTTAGAAAGCGTTAATTCCTGCGTCTTTCCAAGGATACTGTGACTGCGCTATTTTGCAAAGACGAAAAGAGAGTTTAAAGGTACAAGCTGCACCCTCTCAGAGCAAAGACAGAACAGAGGAGTTACTTTAATAATCATGCAGATCATAGTTGGGAAATTTCCTTCTCAAAAGCTCAAGCCTAGAGATCACAAAGTTGCACAACCACTTCATAGATTGTTTGCAAGTTCTTCCATTGTGAAGACTCGAGCTGGCCTTGGCAGTGTCCCACGGGCCACCGAGTCACCGCAGCTGGGCTCTGTTTGGCTGCGCAGGGAGTCTTTACACAGAGCAAAAACCACATTTCTAATCCCTGTTAACTCCCGGGGTTCAGATGGACCTATCTACACTTAGCTTACCTTTCTGGATCTGCAAATTATCTGAGTATGCACCTCTGAATACAAATCGGAACCGAAAAATAAATACAGTCGGCCCTTGAACACTGCCCGAGCTAGTGGCGCTGACCTCCCACGGTGTCATCATCTGAATACCTTTCAGTTCTCCCCGAACATGACGACTACTAGCTTACTCTTAACCATCCGTGTGCTCATGTTAAACGGTTGGTAAATCACAATGTGTGTGTAGTATGTGTTATACACTGCATTCTTACAGTTCGGTAAGCTGGAGAAAAGACAAGGTCATGAAGGCGATTATAAAGAAGAAAAAGGTGGAGCTTCATAAGCTCCTGGGCTTTGCTGTCCTCACACTGAGGAGGGAAGGTGAAGGGAAGAAAAGGAGCGGTGGGTTTGGACTCCTGCTGCCTCGAGGGTGGCTGAGAGATAATGCAGGCAGAAGTGAACACCTTGCAGTTCAAATGCATGCGGTTCAAGGGTCAACTGTAGTCCAAAAAGAACACATTATAATGTCCATTAAATGCACTTAATACGTTTTGACCAGACACTTTCCTAATTGTCTTGAATGTGTTCCAACTTCTTTTTTATTCTCTCGTTTATTATTTACAATCTATGCAGCATACATGAAGATAAATTATTTTCCTTCCTTAAGAATCAGAAGTCATGGTAGGAAATGTGAACCTCAGCGTAAGAAGACAAACCCTCCCCCCAACACCCCACAGCAGGGCCCCCTAGAATCCCTTATCTTAGGCTAATTTGGAAGCACTTCTATTTAATGATAACGCTCTTAAATTATTTTTATATTTTTAAATAACAATGATTCAAACCTATTTTCCATCATCCTGGTTTTATAGATTTTAACTTTATAGTGGTAGTGCTATTTTACTGTAAAAGCATTCTGGGCATAGTGTTTATAAATTACTAAACAATGGGAATAAATTTCTCCTAAGTGACAGTCAAAGATTTTGGGATATTTTGCTTCCCAGAATACCACATCTTTCCTCTCTATCCTCACTGTTCCCAATAATTCAAACATTTAAAGCCAGTTGGTGTTTATACTTCTCTAGCTTTGGTTGATCACAACCTCAGTCTTTAGAGAGATTTGTTGGCATAGATAAAGTATTTCATAAACCATCTAGAGACAGCTAGATTGCACCTTCCTGGAAAACACACACACATAACCCACATACTTTTTTCCAAGCTGGAAAGTAACAAAACAGAAAGTAAGAGGGGGAAATGAGTACATAAATGTCAGCGGGTCCCCTGCCCTGCCCTGCTTTATTGACAAAGAGCTCAAGATGCAGAATGAGAATGAAGGATTTTCGCATTCCATAGTAGCACAGATACCAAGATTTCTTACACTTCCATGAAGTAACCATAACACAGAACTCCACCTAAACACAAGGGGAATAGGAACAGGAATGAGAAAGACCTCAGTAAAAATCCATGTGGCCCAAAGACCAAGGATTGGGTGTGATGGTGACCATCTCTCCAGGTGCTCCTCTCGCAAAGCCTCGGCACTGCGGAAGCTCCCAGCACTAGATAGTTCAGTCAAGCTGAGGAAAAAGGGGATCACCTTGCCTGGGAATGACTGTCCAGCAAATGGTTCACCAGGGAAAAGTTAAAAATAATTTGATTATAGAAAATAGTTTTATATAGTGCACAACTGAGTTTTCTTCCCAGAGTTGCCTATCTAGAATGTTATTAATAAAAATAAAAATACAAAAGTTAAAAGTACTTTATTACTAAGTATTATTAAGTATATTGTAGACATAAAACTTTATAAAAACCCAGGTGTAGGATGAAGTGGTTCCTTCTGCATCACTGACTTCCAATGTACCATAGAAGCTAATTCACATACTGCAATAATCTAGCATTAAACAGAAATATGATACCATTTTCAATACTTTTCATATGCTGAAGGTGAGTGCTTGAGGCTAATAGTAGGTTATATGTATATAATCATTAAGGTTAATTATATGACTATGATACAAAATATGTAGAAATTAAATGCAAAGTATAGTATTATTTGGTTTGAACATTTAACCATGCAGTAAAACAACCATGGTGAGTTTTAGTCCAACACAAGTTCACTGTCAGAAGAGTGCAACTCCCTGCCCGCATACGCAAGGAGCCAGAATATTTGGGTCCACTTACTCTTTGCAAATGAGGTGCCTTACTTTTTGACTTCCAAAACCTTTAGGCAATCTATTTCTTCATTAACCAAAGGTTTGTTGGATGCATTCTGAACCTTCTGGGTGAGTTCAGGGTAAAGGAATCTAAAATGCATGTATTCATTTTACTTGAAATACATGTGGGCTTATAAACCAATTGAAAATTATTTGGCATGAATATAGAGGAACTTGGCAGAAAATATTTTCCTGAACCCAACACTTTTGACAAAGTCCAAATGCAATAAAAATTGTCCTGATTTTTGTCATGAACTGGCAAAATAGTCAAATAATAATTAGAAAAAGAAAATACATTGAAATAAATTTAAAGAAGTTACAGCTATTTTTTTCAAACAAAAATAGCTTATGGGTAGACCTCTGTGCCTTTTTTCTACGATTATAGAGCTTACCTTTTTTAGGGCATGTGGGTCTGGCATCTGACTTAATCTGGACAGCTCTCGGGGGCCTCCATGAATCAGGCGTTTCTTGTTCTTCTACTGTTCTTCTTGAAGGGTCTCTAGAAGCTGAGGATAGTGTTGTGTGCCCTCTTCTTCCAGTGAGAGTGTGGTGCGTGTGTACACACTTGTACAGGTGCATGTGCACACACGCGTACACACTCACTCAAAGAAAAACTATGCCCCCCCCCCAAAAAAGGGAAAAAATAAACTCTCTGTCATTGCCCCCTAGGGTACTATGATTACATATGTGCAAGCACTGTGTTTCTAGTCTACTGAGAGGAGCAGTTCACAAATGTTAATATTCTATTTTCTTTCCAATGACAGTTGCCATTTATGTAAGATGCACACCTGAACTTGAATTTCAGATAAAGAGCAAATAATTTATTTTAGTAAAGTGTGTTACATATAATATTTGACATAAGCTTATTATGAAAAAATTAACCCTTTATCTGAAATTCAAATGTAAGTAAATGTCCTATTTTTCTTTCAAAAGATGAAAACACTAATTCCAACACCTCTTAATAAATGCACTTACAAAGGAAAATATTTCAATGCATAAATGATTCTCAAGCTTCTGCCTTATAGTTCTTGAGAATAAAGAGATCTGCCCTCCAGGCAGATACATTCCAGTCGGCAGATATAAAAGAATGCAATATAGGTTAAGTATCAAATTGTGTCTGTATGCATAAATGATCTGTTTATTGATAAAGAACTTAATGATGACTGCTATGCTAAAAAGTTTTCCTGATTGCGATATACTGTGAAGTAAATGAAGCGTTTTCTGGAAGAATTGTTCCAAGCTAGAAAGGCAAGCCTGCAACCTCAGAGAATGAGCACAGTATGGTCATGACACATGGCAGGTGCTCAGAGGATGGAAACGCTATCAGTAAAGGTGCTTGAAACTAAAATGTTAAAACAAAATATTAGGTTGGTGCAAAAGTAATTGTGGTTTGGGGCTATAAATTTTAAATCATTATAACCAGGCTCAAGCACGTCTTTATTAATCAAAATAGAAGCCATTACAATCAACACATTGTTGCCAACAAAAATAAGTTCTTCCTATAGGTTAAAAAAAATCCATGCCTTGGGATTCAATGAACACTTGGAAAGCATTTCCTCTGTCCTGCTAGTTGTGGAAGTGTTTTCCCTGAAAAAAGTTGTTAAGAATCTGGAAGAAGTGGTAGTTGGTTGACAAGAAGTTGTAAATACAGCAGGCGATGAGGCAAAATTTCTTTTTTCCTAATTCTGCTCAACTTCTGATGCAGTGGTTGTGTGACCTCCCTCAGAGGTCGTCATGAAAAAGAATGGGCCCTTTCTGGTGAGCAGAGCCAGCTGCAAGTGTGCAGTTTTCAATATATTTCATCAATTTGCAAAGCACATGTCCCAGAGGTGACGGGTTCCCCAGGACTTGGAAACCCATAGTGGAGCAGACAACCAAACAGTGACTGTGACCTTTTCTGGGGTCCACTTTTGCTTTGGAGGCTCCTGTCAGTGCAGCCACTGAGATGGTCACCTCTGGTTGTCCTATAAAAGCCACATCATCACACGTCACAATCCGATTGGGAAACAGCTCGTTGTTGCTGTGTGGAGTAAGACAAGGGAACACTTGAAACTGATGATCGTTCTGATTTTTGGTGAACTCAGGAGGCATCTGCTTAACCAGCTTTTCACTTTCCAGTTTGCTTCAAATGCCAAACAACCATAAAATGGTCAACGCCAAGTCTCTGGCAACAGTTCTACACTCCTCCTGTAGCTGTCAAAGGATGAGCTCTGATGACGGCTCTTGGTTGGTCCTTGTCAACTTCTGATGGCCACCCCTACCCTTCTCAGCTTCAGGACTCCCTTCTCCTTTGCAGAATTTCCTGAGCCCCTACTGCACTGTACATTAGCTGCCAGGTCCTGGGCCAAATGCGGTGCTGATGCTGCAAGTTGTCTCTGCTGCTTTGCAACCCATTCTGAACTCGAGTGAGAACATTGCTCGAAGTTGCTTTTTGTCTCACATAATCTCCCTAGTTCAAACAAAATATAAAATAAACAACAAGTAATATGTCATTAGTAAAACTACATAAAGTGAGAAATCCACCTTAAAATGAGGCATAACATAACCATGGTATATATGACTGTGTTCCAGTATCAAATGGCAAATTTCAACAATGCAAAACCACAATGACTTTTATACCAACCTGATATACGCATATAGAACATTAAGACTTCCTTTCAGTCATCTTTTAAGATATTACTTTACTTCAAAAACAGAATTACAGACTTCAAAAGACTTGTAATCATTGACTTCAGGGACAAGCAAGAGCATGGACTATATTCCATTCTCTGTATTGTTGGCTTTTAGCACAATACCTAGGCAGTGTTCAATGAATGTTTGCACAATGAATTAGGAAAAAAAAGAGAAAGAAGGAAGCCTGGAAGGAGTGAAGAAAGGAAGGAAGGGTGGGAGAGAGGGAGGGGAAGAAGGGTTGGAGGAAGGAAGGAAGGAAGGAGAGAAGGAGGGAGACAGGATTCTTCAAGGAATAAAATATGAGCATAGAATTTCAAAGACACTATTTTCACACAAATAGAAATTCTGCTGCACTTTTTCATCCATTTATTTTGGAGAATATTACTTTAAAAAGAAGCGATAATAAAGGTGTTTAAAACATACTAAGGTTCCAAAAAAGCATTGCTGTTAACATCACTCTTCAGAAGCCACTCACCCACCAAAAACAAAATTAGAATGTGACTAAACATATTTAGGGAGTAGTAGTAGTTTTTATTTATTTTTTAGGTACAATTTCTAGGCATTTCAAAAGGCAGGAATCATCAGGTAAATGACTGTGCAATATTCATTCATTGAAGATTCTTGAAGTGCAGGTGGGTCCATGTTTATTTTCTAACAGAGAGCTTGTTGTGGGATGTTGGTGTCAGCACACACTCCAAAGGTCGCTGCCGCGGCTGACAAGATACAACATCTCACTGTCAGTCAATGAATTTTTCCATTAGGATGAAGGAAATTTGAATATTTGTCCGGATTTTAGGTTTTCAATCTCCAAATAATTCTTTTTTGCCATATATGTGTGTGTTTAAAGACTAATATTGCTTTTTTCCTTTGCTGTCTCATTTCTATCGGGTTAATTAGCATCTCCCTTGGGGACTGGTACTAGTTGGATAAAGCCAAGAGAGGTGCCCACATCCCTGTGCTCTACCATGTGGATTTTTATTAAATATAGAAATAGACTTTTAAGAAATGAGATTGGCAAAATAGAATTCTGAGTGTGATTTCCACACTCACAGACAGACTGCAAGACCAGGTGAGCAAAGCAAGGCCCAGGATGACAGCAGCAGCCTATAATCCCAGCAACTCAGAAGGCTGAGGCAGGAGATCACTTGAGCCCTGGAGTCTGAGGTTTCTGTGAACTAGGCTGATGCCATGGCACTCTACCCAGGATGACAGAGTGAGACTCTGTCCCACCTCCCTCCAAAACCAGAAAAAAAGAAAACTAGATGGAACATTATCCCAGTTCTTTCTATCTATGTATATGGAAAAATTAGTTATATGTTAATAAAAACTCTTTTATGATGGTATCATATCCATATATTTTATTAAAATTATTGATTTTTATATTTCTTAAATTTCTAGTAGGACAAGCATGATGTAAAATTGCAGTATTATATAAGTGGGGATTTTTTTGTTAACAAAACAAAAAGGGTTACCGTGCTAAGATATTTCTTCAGAACTAAAAAAAAAAAAAGGTTGAGGTAGAGCTGTTATTTTTTCCTCAAATTCATGTTCTCTAGATATTACCTACTATGTGAGATGAGAAAACCAACATTCTCATATTTTTCTCCATCTCTGCCTACTACTGGTTGCTTAAAAAATGGTTGTGTCTTTAATTTCGAATTATCAAAGTTTATAGCATTTGCACTATTTTCCGCAGGCATAAGGCTCTCAGTTATTTAAGATCCATCTTATACCTGAGTAAGAGTCAATACTTGCCATTAGTTCATTTTTCTGCTTTTGTATTCTATTCCTGACCTTTACATTTTGAGTCACCTCTTAATTAGCCTAAGTAGCTGGATCAGAACAGTGAGTTTTTTAGGATGAACATAAACATATTATTTTTCTCTGTGCTTTTTTGTGCCTGGTAATAATTGGTCACTGCCTTTATAAATTGAGCTTGAATTCATTAGGGAAATGTATCTTTGAATACATTTTTATGTTCTAATAATTGACAGCAGAAATAGCACATATATTTTTGTTATATTTTTCTGTCTTATATAACTTTCTATGTGCTTTAATATCTTTGTCTTTTTTTACCTCCTTCATTCAAAATAATAATTTAATGCCTGTCTTCTGTGGCAGTTGAGATTCACCCTTAATTGCCTAACTGTGTCTTTTCTCAGTTCATTCATTTGTTCAGTTAATGATGTTGTTTGTTTCCTCAATGTGTTTCTGTAGTTCAGAATTATCAGTTTTTATAATGTACCTTTGAATTTCTTTCCTTTTTTTTTTTTTGGCCAGGGCTGGATTTGAACCCACCACCTCCAGCATATGGGGCCAGCACCCTAGCCCTTTGAGCCACAGGCACTGCCCACCTTTGAATTTCTTTTCTACTGACATAAATCCCAGTTGATTCTTCTAAGGAGGAAGGTATTCCCAGAGAATTTTCTTTCTTTTTTATCAACAAATTTGATTCTTTGTATTTTGCCAGCCAGTTTTTTTCCCTTCTTTAATGACATCTTTTCATAGTTGTTGTGTGAATATGAGCACAAGTAAGGCTATGAACAATTAAAACTTGAAATATTTACTGGTTGTATTTTTTAAGAAACTATCTCCAGTAAGATTTCACTGCAGTAACAGTTTTCTGTGTCCTATTTCCAAGAGCTCAGAGGTACACTTTAGTTTGTGTTACTACTAATTTTGCTATAAATGTGTTGTAAATGAAAAGCCCTAGTGGGTTTTCTCATTTCTATTAAGATCTTCAGATTCCTTCCGATGTTAAAGGGTTTCCACTCTTCCTCATTCTCTCTCTCACTCTCAGCCTCTCTGTGTCTCTGTTACTCTGTCTCTCAATCCTCCTTGAAATACTTACTTGCATATCAGTTTTCCTAAACTCTTCCCAGTTAGTGATAATTCATATTACCCTCTGCTCCTTTGTTTGGATGTCAGAGTTAGAGTTAGATACTCCATCAAGAGTTTCCAGAATGATACAAGCTTTTCTTTGGTTTTCATGTTGTAGAGGTGACTGCATGAATTTGAAGCTCTTGTCATGTTTACTTTCCAATGGCAATCTTTAAAAATATTTTAGTTGTATGTGTGAGTGTGTTTTTATTTGATATTATCTTTCTGGCTTTGGTAGTCCAATTATTCTTATTGAAAAGATTACTAAATTGTATAATATTTTTAGGTAAATAAGTTCTATGTCTTAAAATATATCAATTAAATTTAAAAATTAATAAAAATCAATAAAATTAAAACTGATAATAACCATTAAATCCTATGAATGATCATTTTATTTGAAAATTATATGAATGCTTAAAATGTGAATGTTTCGCTAATGATTTCACATAGGTTCTTTAATTTTGAAAAGATTCCACTGTTTAGAACCAAATGCCTCAACTGTCCTACTATTTTTCCATTTCAACTATGGCCTTTCAAATACAGATTTGAACATCTGCATTAAGTGCATTCCACCTCATTTTGTCATTATCTATGGTATTTATTGATGATAATTCATTACTGATGGTAATTAATTGTGATGTGGTCCAGACTATGCCTCTTGATATTATTATTTTTATTAATTTCATTGAATCAGAAACACAACACTTCAACAAATGCATAGACTTCTCATATATTACAGAGAATATGGGTGCCAGTATTTTTTTTAAAGTCATTGTACCTCTACAGCTATGTAAGCAAAGGTATCAGGAAAAGTTGATTAACAGACAACAAATCTGAACTGAGACACCCAATGCAGTGCCCCAGTGACATCACAGTTTCCTGTGCTATATACAAGTCAAGTGCTAGTGAGAAAAAGAAATTAGCTATAAATTGAAACTCAGCCCCATATAGAAGTTTAAGACTTTCATATCCCAAAGCATATTCTAAGGAATTTTAATTTACAACTTGTATACTTGTACACTTCCGTTTTAAACTCTTATAAGTCTTTAAATTTGTTATCTCAGTGTTTTCATTTTGGTATCTGTATAATCAGCAACATCTCTGCTCTGTAAGGGGAAAGTAAAATCCCATAGCACCAGTGTCATTTTTGATGTAGGTCTTTGAAAAAAAAGAGCAAGTATCAGGGATGAAATTATGTTGTTGTTGAGCCTCTAATTTTTCTATGAATGAATTATAAAGTAAGCAAAGGGTGAGGAGAAGGTGCCAGATGCTCTTTTTCTGGAGGAGTGTGTCTTAACAACAGACCAGAAGTCACCTTTAAATGCTGACTACAAAGGAATCTCCAGTTGCTTACTCTGCAGGAGAAATTTTTGCTTTCTTTTTGCTGAGCTTCCAAAAGGAGAATATCTAAACATAACTTCTGCCACTTGAGTAATTAATACTGGCCTTACCAAATGACAATTTTACTGAATGGTATTAGGCAAGATGAATTAGATTTTTAATAAATGGTATTTCAACATCTCAAAGAATTCATGGATGTCCCATGAAGGATATTCGTGCTTAATTAGGAAAAAATAGTACTTTTACCTTTGATATCTAAAAGAAATATATGATACATATGAGGTTTTTTTCTGACCAAAATCAACAAGTTACTGTATTTTACTTTGCTCTGCTATTATTTTGTATTTGAAATTATTGCAGAAGGCAGATTAATGGATATTTATTTTTATTGGTAGACCAGTTGTTCTTTAACATTTTACATATAAGACTTCTGGAGATTTCTGACCCTACTCTTTTTACTACTTGACTTGTTTCCACCAGACTTGAAACAACAATCAAGAATATAAGATTAATAATTGTCAGCACATTGATTGGCCTGGTTTGCACTTCATTCACTGCCAAAGGCACATAAAAAGGAATTAACGCTAAAATCAATAAGTGTCCTTAAAGACGGTAATTAAATAGACCTATAACATTAATAAACTGTGGCTAGGTTAGCTAAGCAATGTGTCAAGTCCTTGAAATAAGCTTCTGCCTTTTTCTCTGTCTGACCCCATATCACCTTACCCAGAACTGGCTTCCTAACTTTCCTAACCGAGTAATATCTTAGGGCTGCCGGGCTCAGTCTGCTGCCCTGCCTGGTTCTCTTAGTGATCTCAGGGAGTCCTGTGCCTTCAAAATACCATCAGTACAATGACAGCCCCAAAATGTACAACTATAGCCAGACCCTATCGGTCCTCCAGTCTTACATTTAGGTGTCTTAACATCTCTTCCTAGATATCCATCAGCTCTTTTAACACTTAAAATACCTAAAAATAAAATTATTTTCCTGACAAAATCTGTACCAATTGCTGATTTTCACATACTAGTTAATAACCAATGGTAATATTTTAAAAATGACTTCTCTTGCTTGATTTCTTTCTTTCTCTCATGCTACACACCTAGACTGTAAGCAAATCATGCCAGGTCTGTCTTCAAAATACAGTCACAATACAATTTATTTTAAGCCCATCAACTGCTGCCAACCTGGTCTGGACCACCATCATATATCACCCAGATCACTGCAGCTATTTCATAATAAATCTATTTCTTTCAACTCATGCCTTCTCTGCCACAATCTATGCTCAATGAAGCAACCCACATGATGTGTGCGAAATCTAGGTCGGGTCATAATTTATCACCTTGATGACTCAACATTTTGCTCAGAATGTGTTATTGAAGTTCAATTTAATTAACTCTTTTCTGTGACCATTTGTGTGCATCTTATACTACATCCTCTAACTCATTCCACAAAGCAAGTGAATTCTTGCTTTTTCCTAAACCCCAAAGCATGTTCTCACCTTGCTGTATTGATGTTATCAGGAATACTAATTTCCCAAATGTTTCTCCATGTGACCTAC
The DNA here is from genome assembly GCA_963574575.1 of Galagoides demidoff. Taxonomy (NCBI): domain Eukaryota; kingdom Metazoa; phylum Chordata; class Mammalia; order Primates; family Galagidae; genus Galagoides; species Galagoides demidoff. The sequence goes on from CAUYQV010078639.1 coordinate 21,500, forward strand.
CTTTCCCACCCTATAGAATACTTCATTCTCTTCCTGTACCCACCCACAATGCACGTTCTTGGGTCAATTTTTTCTTTCTTTCTTTTTTTTTTTTTTTTTAGACAGCATCTCACTTGGTCGCCCTTGGTAGTGCACTGTGGCATCTTAGCTCACAGCAACCTCAAACTCTTGAGTTCAAGTCATCCTCTTGCCTCAGCCTCCCAAGTAGCTGGGACTACAGGAACCTGCCATAACACTTGGTTATTTTTTAGAGACGGGGGTCTCGCTCTGGCTCAGGCTGGTCTTGAACCTGTGAACTCAGGGCATCCACTGGTCTCAGCCTCCCAAGGGAGGACTTATGCCTGGGATTAAAGGCATAAGCCATCACACCCAATTCTCGACTTTTTCTTTTTTATTCACTTTCTAACACACAACACATTTCACTTATCATTTTCAGTATTTATTTTCTACACACACTGCTACAATGTAAGCACTTTTAGTTCCACGAAGTTTGTCTGCTTTGGTTCCTGAGCAGTGATAGTTACTTTTCACCACTCAGAATGTTCCCTAGTCAGGGCACGCTGACCAGCTGCCTGTCCTGTCAAGGGAAAGGAGTTTGCCTCCAGGTGCAGACTCAGTCGACCCAGCTGATAGGGGCTAATTATCTCCTGAGAGCCCTTGTCAGACTGAACTTTCGCACAACCCACTTACCTCCAAATTTCCACTCTGACACTTAACACATTTATGTTAACTGATGTGTCATGAAGACTGGTGAAAAAGTTTAGCTATCTAATATTAATTCTTCCTTAATGTTGGAATATCCTCTTGGTGATAGTATATGCTTTCAATACATACTTATACCTTCTGCTTATTTCTTAGTTCAAATTTTACAGTCATATTTATATGCATGACCCATATTAAAAATAGTCTCTTGATTTTAATTCTAAACTCTGCCTTTTGAGTATGTTAACTTTTCTGAATAAATGTTTGAAAGATTAATGATGGACTCATTGTATAGAAGCAACTATACAGGTTTATTTAATGACCTAAGTAGCAGCTCAGCTCCATATTTTCTATAAGACTAAATGAATGATGAATAATGCTCAAAACAAAGGTTTT
>CAUYQV010078643.1:0-19311 GCA_963574575.1 Galagoides demidoff
GCCTGTGGTCCCAGCTACTTGGGAGGTGGAGGCAGGAGACTCGCTTGAGCCCAGGAGTTGGAGGTTGCTATGAGCTGTGATGTCATGGCACTCTACCCAGGGGGATAGCTTGAGGCTCTGTCTCAAAAAAAAAAAAAAAAAGAAATCAATGTATGCTCTAACTTTAGAGACGTGGTAATTGCCCTGTCTCTGAGAAGGTCAGTGCTTTAGGGAAATTGTGAAAATTAAAGAATGCCCCATATTATACAGTATTATTCTATGGTGTTAATGTGTTAAATGGTTTATATTATTAAGTATGAAGACTAATGAATTGCTTTATAAGGTATACTAAAATAATTACCATAATTCTACCCTTCATTTAGTTATAGACTATAGCAATTGTTTGTACATAATCTATGTATTGCACAATCTTAGAGGATATGACAATTTTTTGTGTGAGTTGTAATTGAATCCAAGCAATTCCTGCTACATAGAAATGTTCACAATACATTAAAAACAGGAATAGTTTAATGTGGTGACAGATGCTTTATCAAGTATAATACTTTAAAGAAATTTCCTAACCTATGTACATCTTGCTATTTTTCAGGTTCCCACTGCATGGGCTATTTATAAAGTCCTAAAAGATTATTTTCTGACATTTCTAGTATGTGTTGCCATTATATTGATGGGGTGCCCTTTGCCTTCCTAAGAAAGGATAATTAGAAACCCTGAATGACTTTCTTTATTCTACTTGTCTAACTAATCTTCTTCCATTTTTCACCTTTCCTAACTAAATAGTCTAGTCTTTGAATTTCCCCTTATACAGTTGCTCTCCAGTGCCCCTAATTTTTCTCCATTGTTCTCTACACATACTTTGCTATCTCAGTATGAAATGAGGTCACCTAAACCTGACAGTTTTCAAAGTGAGAGTATATAACCCTATTATGGCTTTACTCTACTCCTGGAAATTTTTCTTTTCTTTTGAAATACAAGAACTACCCTTGTCATAAACAGCCATCATTTACTCATACATAGTTCACTAGACACCTTCCCAAATGGTGAATGAGAATGACCTGCTTAGAAGACTGAAAAGGAATTTTAAACGTCTACAATAACACCTCTATGATTAGTAGACATCTTAAAGCTGAATCTCAGATTCCCAGAAACTTCGCATGGGTTATAGGCTGTCCATAGAAAACCATAGCCTTAATTATACAGTTCAATGCCACTTCAGTGTGCTCAAATAACCCTTTTCATTTATTAACAAGAGTTGATGTTTATCAGAAATCTCAGTGGTCTTCAAACAGAATAAACAGAAACTTCTTTCTATAACCTGAATGATAACCAGGTTCTTCCCTCAAACCAGAGTTAGACATAGGCGTTTGAACACGAAATCCCATTCAAGTCAGCTGAGTTTTAACAAAATGAAGCTTTTTCTGACTGTACCATTGCATATTTCTGGAATATCTTATCCATAATCAAAGCATAGACTGATGTAATTTGTTATGTTATAAGGCCAAGGTTCTATAAAGGAAACATTATTCTGCAAACCCAGTTCCCATAGCACCTGAACTATTCTCATTTTTACTTGGCTAAAGCATTCAATGTTTGGAAGAGGAGGCATTCGAACAGTATCTGAGTCAGCTATGGCGTCAAACAAAGGGCACCAGTCACAAAGGAAATAGGGCCCTACCTAGGGGCCATATTTTGCTGTGGGAACAGGACTAGAGTGAAAGGCTATGTATATAAGTATTGCATTTGATAGGTCATGTAGAGAAAAAGAAAACAAACAAGGCTCCTAGATAAATTGCTAGGAACCCAGGGTGCTAAAGTCAACATTTTTTTTTCCTTTTCATTTTCTTAATGATTTTACCCATAGATAGTTTTATATTATAGACAACAGAATTCAGTTTGTATTATGCCTAAGCCATGAATTTTTATGTGTACTTAAATAAAAAACAATTTCAGGTAATAAAGTTAAATTTGTACTTTTGACTTAGATTCAACCACCGTCCCATGACATTACTGCCAGTGATTTTTTAGGCCCCCGTGTGTGGGAGGCACATTGCACCTAGGATTGAAACCTACAGTATATTTGATATGGCAGAGACTTTCCTAATAAGGGCGGTTACATGCATTTTGAGGACCTACTCATTCAAGCTTAAGTCAAACCTGGGAAATTTTGATCTTTTTAAATTTGACCACCACGCCCATACACAAGACCCTCCCTTTCTTTAGTATATAGTTTAATCTAATTTTTGAGAAAAGACTAATACTTTATCACTTCTTTTACCAAAAATTTAAAAAAAGGATTGGTATGGTTCTACAGACGAGGGTACCTACAGATGAGGAGCACGCCTAGAATAAAACAGGAGACATTTGAGCGAGAGTAGGAGAAAATGGAATAATTTATAAAACACTTTTTCCCTCCTCTGTCATTGAGAAGAAACAACTGTTTTATGGATTACACATTAGTTTATAGTAAACATTTAACTGAAAATCATATTTAACCCCCATTTTCTTACAAAAAAATGTTAAGAAAAGGCAAAACAATGTTCTTATACATTTTACCTGGTTGGGATTGGGACCTCAGCCAGTCCTTGAAGCAACACAGCTGGAGACAACCTGACAAATGCAACCACAGTTCGATCTAAGAACTCTAATTCTCCAACTAAGATATTTGATGCTTCAGCACCTGGAGGAATCTTTTTCATAAAATGTAGATCAACCTGTGATCATCACAAAGTAAATAAGGTAAGTGAAAATTGGAAAATCTGATAAATCATATTCTAGCCTATGGCCTCACATATAGTAGCCCATCAAAAATTTAGTTTAAATAAATATACAGAAATATCTCATTTGCTCTTTTTCTATAACTTTTTTCTTTAATTGTGAATTATTTTAATTTGTCATTAATAAATTAAATACTCTACATTTTCTATTCACTATTTTTAGAAGAAACGTCTTCAGGATTAATAACTGAAAATTATTCAGGGGAAATTATCCAAATATGAACACAAATATTTGCAGGGGAAATATATATGCTCAATTAAATAAATATACTTTAACTATAATTTAAAGAATTTATCAACAGATTAAATACTTCATATGACATTACCTTAATTTTTGTATGCAACATCTTTCAATTAATACACAAAATTATCTCAAAAGAAATATAATCACATTTCTCCTTACACTATAAATTATGACTTTAGATTTTCTCTTTTTTTCTAGTTTGTTCTATATTCTTCATATCCTATTCCTGAGCTAATAAATCTTTAATTTTATTTTTTCAGGAGAGAATTTAGGTATGACAGAGTAAACAAGATAAAAGTATTAACATTTGGAGTTGCCAAAGAGCCACAGTTGAATTCTGACATGAGATGTCTGTGATTGAAACGAATGCACACAGAACAAAAGCAATCATTAACAAGAAGAAATGCTGAGAGCAAAAGGTGAGGTCAGGAAAATGAATGTAAAAATATCCTTAAGAATAGATAGCAATTTTTATGTACATGAAAATCAAGCTGCGATGCTAAAGGAAATTTCAAAAAGCCTACATCTTGTTTCTAATTCCTTTGAATTGCTTTTTATGTTTTCAGGGGAAAAGAGTTTATCTGCTCTAGTAGTTGGTTTTATTCCCTCACATTAACCAAATAGGGTCAAGAATCAAAGTGAGAATAGCCAAGGGAGAGAAGAAAGAGCTCTGGTAAATATGGGTGAAGGGGAAAATACTTTTAAGCCAGATAGATCTTTGATTTGAGAATATTTATTCTAAAATTTAAGATGAAGAAACTAAAATGTTTAGGAGTAAGTTAGAAAATTCAAAATAATACTTTAGTGACTAAATATGTTGCTTTTTGAAATGAAGACCTCTATATGGATATTTGGAAGGCTTATAATTAATTAATCTTTCTGTAGATAAGAGTACCAGAAGACGTAAAGTCTAGTATATAGAATATGTATTTTATCACAAGGATTAAATACAAAAATAATCTGCAGTACTTCATCAGAAAATACCAAATAGAATAAGTATTTTATTTTAAAGAAAAGAATGATTTAACAAAGCAAAACTGCTTATAAAAAGAAATAAATGACAAATATTACAAATTCTAAAGATTTTAACCCACAAATATACTCACAAAGATAAACTTGTAAATTCATGAAGTGTATTGGATTATACAGTAAACATGTTACTTTTGTAAGATCTAAAATTTTAATTTTAGATAACAAAAGCATTTAATGAGGTCATATTATATGAAATTTGTGCCATTATTTTTGCAAGTTTATTTGTAGCTAGGAGAAATCTACACAATGAAAATGCTTTAAATTAGTAATGCTTTACATTTCCATTATAATACAAAAATTCCCAAGAAACATAAAAAAAACTTCCTATACACTGTTAGCCTGTGAGAAAAACATAATAAATCTCCATAAGTCTTTAAGCAGCTTAAAGAATAAACAATTAAGTTTTTCTCCTCAGCGGAAAAACTAGTGATATAAAACTAATAAATTGGAATATAATTTAAAATTAGAAAATATCTTTCAATGAAAATCCATAATTGATAATCAATGTATCACTCTGGTAATACTTGAAGTTTAAATTCCACCTAGAAAACTTCCTTTAAACTCATCCATTGCAGTAAATACCATAGTTTCAACTATTAAAGTCTGTGCCTCAGGCAAATGGCAATTAATTTAATTAAACCAAGAAATATATAGTATATCATATTAGTTAAATTTTATAAAAGTAAATACATGGTCCTTAAACATTTTTTAAATTATATAATACCTAATATAACATTTAAAAAGAGCATTAAAATATACAAAATTTAATTTCATGATTAGCAAATTTATTTTTTGATTTAAAATGTATAAAATTATAATTATACATTTGGGTAGACACTATATTTATTACATGTTATTATTCTTAAAGTAGATATATATTGGGGGTAATAGATTACAAATTACCCAATTATTATAAATTATATTATTCCCAGAGTAGCACTATATTATTACATTTCTGTTACTATATAATTTATAAAGAATCTTATCTGGTAAACTAACAGCCTTTTAATATAACAAATGATCATGTTTAAAGACCACAGTTTAATCTTTTATAAAATTATAACCTCCTAATATAGCTCTTTGGACCTAAGCTGAAGTATTTCCCTAAGACAGTCCTCAAGTGGGCTCAAACCCTTGAAATGGACATAAATAAATCCTGGAAACTTTGGGTCCTCTGAACAGGATCTTGCCAGGATCTTGCCCAGGATCTTGAAAGAATCAAGTTATACTATTCCAGATCTGGATTCACCCTCATGTTTCTGAGTTCTCCAAGCCCCACCTTTATGCAAAAAGGAAAAGTCCTTTATTCTAGGTATTTGGTGTGACACTTAAGCTGTGACACTGAGTTGAAGGACAAATGGGTGGTAATTTAGAAAGAGAATTAAAGTCTTAAGTCCATTACAGAAAGTACAAGAAAACGTACAGAGATTCCCTGGGGGAGAAAAAGGGTCTCCACAGTAAGCAGCACTACAGTAGTAACACTACACAGTAAGTAGTGTTTTCGAGTAGATTTCTTACTCTCTCTGGGAGTCGGCTTTTTGTCTAACTAAATGAGATGTGTAAGCTTTCCTACTGTTCTAGGATTTAATAATCTAACTCTTTGTACCATGTTTCACATACTAGAGCTTGACACAGAAGAAAGTTATTTCTACAGGAAAAACTAATTGAAGGCTTCTTTGGGTTATTTGAAATGAAAGGAACAACACCAACATTAAAAAGCCATTGTCAATTTAAAACACATAGTATTTTAACATATCTGCTTTTTAAAAGCATTATAGGAAGCTGAAACCTGACAATTCAGGGTATAGCCTAAATCAGTGGTTTTCAACCTTCCTAATGCCATGACCCTTTAATACAGTTCCTCATCTTGTGGTGACCCCCAACCATAAAATTACTTTTGTTGCTACTGCATAACTGTAATTTTGCTACTGTTATGAATCATAATGTAAATATCTGATATGCAGGATGATCTTAGGTGGCCCCTGTAAAAGGGTTGTTTGACTCCCAAAGGGGTCACAACTCACAGGTTGAGAACTGCTGGCCTAAATCTTTCCTTATCATTTGAATACATGATAAAGAAAGAATACATTTGATGGCCCTATCCATTGGAAGGATTAAAAATGTGTAGGTTGAATGTAGATAGAATATAGGATCAGCTCATGTGAAATGAATCAAGACTTCTTTCTCTTAACATTTCAAAAATTTACTGGGGTTTAATGGTCAAAGTAACCTGGGGAGTAGCTGAATTTTAATAAATTGACTACAAAACTGAAATCGTAAGAAAAAAACAATCTTAATTCATACACCTGCAAAATTTGGCACTAAAATTTGTTTCCATAGTGATGGATCACAACTGTTCTTTCCAAACTCTACTTCTCTGCCCTCCTAGTTTATAATGTAAGAAGTGTTACTCATTTTTGTTTTTTTTTGTTTTGTTTTTGTTTTTAATTCCAAAACTAAAGATTTAAATTGTTTTGAATCTTGAAGCATTCATTCAACAAATACATCCCAAATACTCTCAAGGCACTAAACATCCAAATGCAAACCAAACATATTGCGTTCTCATCTAGTATCTATTTGTGACACTATCATTTCTACTAACATTAATAATAATAATAGCAACCAATTTCTGCTAAGCACCTACTGTATATCCAGAACTCTGTCAGGCTCTCTATTTTATCTCTACAAATCTTCACAACAAAACTATAAATAAGTATTTTTATTCTCATTTTGCAAATGAGAAGGCTGAAGTTTAGAACCTCTCTGAAATCAGATAGTTTATAAGTGCTAGAGTCAGGATGTAAGATCTCACGCTTTATCACAAAAGAGCCATAATCTTTCCAATGTACTAGAGTATGAATAGGGGCTAAGGAATGTGTGGCTGGCATTAAGTGGAGGGCTCTAGAAATTTAACTTGCCTATCAAAAGACTGAATGGGCCAGTGAAGGGAAATGCAATGAGGAAGAAAGGATTGAAGGAAAGAAAATTTATTTTTCACTCTTGTAGTTTTAATTGTTTGGCTGGAAGGGGGTAGGGGGGAGTCCAAGATGAGACTACTGCCTTCAATTGGTGATCTTCATTTTCTTTCATATGTGATGAAATATTTTTGAAGGCTGCAAAGATAGGTCACACAATTAAGCAAAATAATATGAAGGTATAATAATCAGTGTATAAAAGTTGTATTTTTTTAAGTTGAAAGGTTAATTTATTCAAAAGGAAGAGCTATGTGGTTTATAACAATTGTTTCTGAAAATGTTAAATATGCCCTTGTTATACTGCTAGTGCCTGCATAAATAAATAAGCAAATTATTCCATTGGTTTTAAGATATTGTTTCAAATTAAGAATGTCAGAAACTAAATGTATAGCAGTTTGTGATAACTTTTTTCCAACTTGGAGATGAATGAAGATGTAATGCTTTAAAAAGAGAATTTGTAGAGTTGCAGATGGAATGCATTTGAACTGGCTTAATGTGTGAATCACATGCCTCCATATAGTGAAATGAGCTTTGAACCACCGTGGAAATGCCCCAGTATACCCTCACCTCTCTCTCTTGCTGGTGTGGAGGTCCTTTTTCATGCCTTTGTTTCATCCCACATGGACTAGTATGCCCCTTTTGTTGGCCTCCCAGTCCCTGCACGCATAATTAACAGACTTAAGCTGGTACACCATGCTCCCGGGGAGACTCCGCCAGGCACCAGAGGGAGAGCATGCACGTAACTAGGCCTAGATTATTTAGGCATTGTCAGAGGGATTCTGAAATAGGTCCAAGGAGCTAATTACTATTAGTCTTTTCAGAACCGCAATTCAGGCTACTTCTGGGGCTGCCTCCCATTCCCGACTCCTCCCACTGCTACAATTGTTGCCAGTGCTAAGGGCTTTATTAAAATTTTATTCTGAGTTATTACTGTTTCAGCCACTCAGATACAGAGAATTATTGACCCTCCTTATTTTTACCCAAAATCGAAACTCTTCATCTTTTCTATCCAGCTGTTAGTTTGACATAGTTGACCATGGAACATAAACAATGTCAGGAATTTGCTAACCCAAATCACATTATTTTCCCTGAATTATTATCTTCTTAGAATATATTAAAGTAAATGATTTCATCTGAATTGTCTCCACTTAGATGTCTTCCCCAACAGGCAGTCCTTAATATGTTTTTATTCAAAACTCTGCTCAGTTTTACTATGTTCTTCTAGAATCACCTCATACTAATGCCTTTGTTTGAAATATGGTGACCATGAAAATTTACATTATATAATACAATTTGCTTTCATACAAATAAAGGGAAAGTTATTTTGAAAATAAAACCCAGCAAATGTTTTTAAACAATACATTAAACTCTCTTCAATTCCCAATGAAGATTATTCTTCTTATTGGAAGAAATACATTGTACCAAGTGGCTGAAACCTGAAGACTGGGCATAAAACTTCTCAGTTGGTTTTTTTGAATAAGCAAAATGTTACAGGTGGACTTATAACATTGTTGGTAACAATATCAAACTTTGACTAAGAAACAACAAGGGAGTGCATGCAAAATATTGTGTCAACACCTCTTAAAATGGGTAGTAATATCTTGTAGTAATTTAGCAACTTTTTTAGATGACAGAGAGAAAAGCTTACCTTGCTAAAGTCAACCGTGCTGTTTTCTCTGCTAACATCGTTTTTATTTTCAACACAGGCTGGAGCAGACTGAGGAGAAACAACCTGACCTGCTAAAAGAGATTGTTATTACAGAATACAAACAATTACTTAGAGTTCTGAGCATGTTGCGTAAAATATGAATTTCAGTTGAACTAGTCTAATATATATTTCTTAATGAGTGTATGATGTAAGCATGAAGGGTCAATAGAAGAGGTCTATATCAATACAAAGATTCTTATTTATCAATTAAAGATAGAAATGGGAGAATTCAGTCAAAAAAATTTAAACCAGTTTTCAGATTAAAACTCTAAAAGTTTATTTTCTGTGAAGATTGTCCACAAAAATATCTAAATGTAACCATGATTTTGAAACATTATTGATTCCAAATTTCAACCAAAACTAATGGTATATATAAAAAAAGATAAGATAGACATTTATTAAAATGTAAGCTCAGACTTCAAAAGGTAAAGTATTAAAAAAAGGACAAATATTTATCTAAAAACACAGTATATTTTTAGGTTCTATTGCATCTAAAAAGCCAAACCAATGAGAAAAAGTTCATCAGGAGTAATTTTTACGTAAGGGGTTTAGGTGGTAATTCCTTTATTTCACACAGTAGGAATATTGTAAACATGATTTTAGGTCAGTGACTATTCTATTACATAAGCATAATGATATACGATAAGATATAAGATAAACTTGAATTGTATTCATTTTCCATCAATAATAACTAAAATGTAATTACTTTATAGTTCTTTTCTCCATTATAGGGAAGATAGTGATACTAGTGGATAGTAGAGATGGGAATGTGAAATGACTATAAAAAGTTGAATTCCATCACTGACTAAATATGAAACCTTCTTTGCAATCACAAAGCATCTGAAATTTGTCCATAGTCAGCAATGAAATGAAAATTAAACCTTTCCCCATAGTGAGTTGTTAATGTTTCTATGAAATGAGGAACAAGAACCCAACTTTGAAGCCTTCACCATATTTATGATCACAATTCAGTGACTCTAAAACACTTCTCTTACTCTCTCACCAGTCACAGACATCAGAAATATTCTCTCTGCCTATCTTTCCTCTCTACCTACCTAAAGCCCAAGCTTATTCAAAGGTCACCTTTAGTGTCATCTTCGGTCTCTGTCTAAACTTCTCTAAACACTGAGTGTAAATACAAAAAAAAAAAAAACAAAACACCCCTTTCTTTAAATTCTCTCCCCAAAACTCACTCTTTGTTATCAAGAAATTACCAAGTGCTATTAAATACACTAATTATTGTCTTTCCAATATTACTGTAAGCCGGTTAGGCAGCAGGGGTCAACTTACTAAAAGGTAAAAATTTTTATGGTTTAAAATTGTTAAATGGGATGGTCATAAAGTTCATGAGCAATTTTAAATCACACACAAACTTTACAGCTATCCTGTATTACCAGAAAGTAATGGGCTTAAGATTCTTCTAGAACTTAAATATTTCATTGTTTTCACTAAACAAAGTGAAATAATCCATTTGGTGAAGAGAAAAGTAAAATGACTTTTTAGAGCAAGTCCACCTCAAACAATGTACACAGATTATAAATATACCATGTTCCGGGGAAATGTATAAACTTCAGAGAAATGTCAAACAAGTTACATCAATTATTTTCATTCTCCCATTTCTAACTACAATGTGCAGCTATGACTGTGAACTATTCATTAGCAGCATTCAATTTACCATTCTCAAAATAATAACTGTAACTTTCAAAAAACCTTTTACATAATGCATTTGTGCTACTAACAGATGTCTTCAATCACCAGTTTCACATCATTTTCCATATTCTCATGAGTTAGAACATTAGATTTATATAAACTTCAATTTATTGTGTATTCTACAAAATTGAGTGGTGAAATTTCAGTCATGGAAAAATTTTTAAAAACGTATAGCTCCTTCCTTATAGTCACTTATTTCAGTGGTATAAAATTATATGGAGGAGCAATTATTTAATTCTATTTCAAGCACATACAAAAAAGAGTGAACCCAGTGCAAAATCATCAACTCTGAAGAGACTGAATTGGATAAAAAATATGCTGTAACTTAAAAATTTGTAGAAATTGAATACTTTGTTTTCATCTGTATATTTGAAGCAGAACATGTTACAAATTACCTTCAGCCCAGGTAATATATTTAAAATATTGTCACTTGTACGCCTTCTTGTAAATAATTGCAGTAATTACCATATTAATATTATATGCAATATTATAGAGACCTATTATTTTGTACTAGTCTTGTTCTAAGGAAATCTTATAAAATAATACCTTATAAGTTGATAATCAAGAAAGGATTTAGAAACTATTTTTAATAAATATTTTAAGTGACATTGGTAATGACCTCATTAAGAATATTTAACTGCAGAAGACATACAGGACACAGTCAATTTCTTTCTAGTTCTTAATCCTATATATGTGCATAGGATGTATGCTAATGCAAGGAAAAAGTGTAAAAACTATCAGTCTATGACACAGAAATATAAACTACAAATTTTTTATCTTTTATATTTCAAAGTAGCAGTTAAATAGTAGGAGTAAATATTAGTTAAATATATTTCATTACATCAAAAGTCCTTCAAAGTTTAAAGAGTTTGGTACTATTTCTAAAAATACACATTAATTTATTAGAATGAAACAATACAGGGCAGCACCTGTGGCTCAAAAGGGTAGGGTGCTGGCCTCATATGTATATATCTTCAAGGCAGTTTTGACAACTTGAAGAAACAGATAAATATATGGGTATTTAAAAATTACACTAACAAGTTTGGTTGATTTTGAAAAAGTACAAGCCTTTGAAAAAGGTTAAAATTTTATTTGCTATATGAATAAAACTAAAGTTCACACATGAATTACAGGCTATAGAAGCAGTGGAAACCTCATAAATTAAAATAATTTTTATAATTCTGTTACAATTATAATTTTTGCCTAAATATTTATTTCTTCAGTTTATTCTAATTATTGCCACCTTTCAGAAGAAATGATGGGATTGAAATTCAAAATGAATTTCATTAACTCAAATAATATTATATAAGAAGAATCAATAAATTGAGATTTTAAAAGCCCATCTCTTATTTTCTTGCTGATATCTCAGGCAACAGTAGTTCACGGTATAATGATGTTTAGGTACAAGATTTTACCTTTAACCAGAAGGTAGCATTATTGGAATTTGGTAAGATATTTTCCTCTCCAGTAAAAAAATAGTATAAAGTTAGGATTTATAAATACTAATTGTATGTATTGTAAACATAAATGCTTTTGCCTATTTATATTATACCTTCACTTTCTCTAGTGATCACTGCCCAGTATTAATATTTCCTATAAGTGAATGTCATTACAATGTTTAATTACCTCTTATAATACCTCCATAATTTTGAGGTATGAAGCATGACTACAAAAAAAGACAATTACTATATTAACTCAGTAACATTATTATATTCAGGATAAATTATTCAAAAACTCATGAAAGTATATATTAACTAGTAAGTGTCTATGACTATTTAAATGTAAACATGTGAGAAACCTAATATCTTTCTCTATTTACCATATACATTTAATTTCTGACATGTTAAAATCAAAGAGATTTTCATCTTACATTTAAAATTCTAGCATTTGTTTGACATCTTATCAAGTAGGTGTATATTATATAGGATTCATATTAGCACCTGTTTTAATTTTTTTTTTTAAGACAGAGTTTCACTTTGTAGCCCTTGGTAGAGTGCTATACCATCACAGCTCACAGCAACCTCAAACTACTGGGCTTAGGCGATTTTCTTGCCTCAGCCTCCAACGCTGGCTATTTTTTTGTTGCAGTTGTCATTGTTGTTTAGCAGGCCCAGGCTGGGCTCAAACCCACCAGCCTCAGTGCATGTGGCTGGTGCCCCACTCATTGAGCTACAGGTGCCGAGCTACATTTTAACTATTTTTCTTTAAGTCATGCCTCCTTTTTTTTTTTTTTCCAGACCTCCATGTAGGGATTACATATCAGCCAAATAAGAAATTATTATAGGGTGGGCCTGGTGGTTCACGCCTATAATCATAGCATTCTGAGAGGCTGAGGTGGGTGGATCACCTGAGCTCTAGAGTTCAAGAGCAGCCTGATCAAAGTGAGATCCTGTCTTTACTAAAAATAGAAAAAAACTATCCAGGTATTGTGGCGGGCATCTGTAGTCCCAGCTACTCAGGAGGCTGAGACAAGAGGATCCCTTGAGTCCAAGAGTTTGAGATTGCTGTGAACTACGATGCCACAGCACTCAATCCCAGACCAAGTAAGTGAGATTCTGTCTCAAAAAAAAGATAGAAAATTATTATAGACCATGTCTTTTTCTAGTGATAATTATAAAATATCTGGGGCAAACATGTAAGAAAATTGAGAGTGTTTCAAGTGACTAGTAACTAGAAAATGGAAGCTCTACCTTTCTGCCTGTAACGCCATAAATTATTCATTAAGTTTACTGCGAGACTACACAGTCATCTCCTTCATTACCAAGTTGTGTGAAGGAATAGGGGATTACATCAAAAATACTGTTTTATGACTTTAAGTACTGTCAATACATCAAAACACTTCATTATTGTAACACAACTGCAAAACAAATATGTTCTCAAAAATCATGTCGAGTAGCACATTAATTCATCTGTCTTACAGTTTTCTTCCACTAATGTATATACATGTGTATTATAAAAATATCAGTTTTTAAATTTATATTTGGCCCAATTCAAATCAATAGAAGAATATATCTCTTAAGCGTATTATTATTTGCTACTGTTTAAACCACTGTAAATGATGCACACTAGAAGGAAACTGGGATGAAGACATGGAGGTACATACTATTCACCTAGAGACCAAGCTGGTGTACACTACCTCAGAAACCTTCAAGGCATTTTAGAGTACCCAAAGGGTAGGAGATGAGGGAGGTACAGAGATGAGATGAGCCTGTTAGAGACAGACACAAGACAGAGCAAAATAAAGAAATATAAAGATGAATGACAAAGTTACATACGTGGGTAACAATACATTTATTCATGGGAATAGAAAACATGGAGGAAGAAGGGCTAAATACTTAGAAAATGTTGATTAGGTGAGGTACACTTCAAAAACATGAAAAGTATGCACATAATTAAACCGGGAGAAAAATTAGTATGTCTGAAAACAATTTAATTTATGTAATATAAGAAATAACAAGTTTAAACACATCACACTGGAAATATGTTCGCTGTTAAGCTGCAGCCTTAACATTCTAAAACTCAGTGACGACCATATAGTCTCTGACCAGATCCATCAGTTTTGCCACCAAGGTCATTCTGATTTTTTTGGAACGATGAAAAATACTAGCTTTAGTAAATAAAGTTTAATTATTTCACATATATGCATTTTTTACTCTGTTATCTCTCAAACAATTCTAAGAATTATTATTCTAGATTTTTTTTCTTCAAAGGTAGAACATTATGAAGGATATATTTTAACTTCTGGGTATCTTATTTAACTTAATACCATAGTATTTAAGAAACAAGAAAGAAAATAAATATCTAAACACATAAACACATCACATATCTGAAAATCAAAAGAAGTGATTATATGTGATAGATATGATTTCCAAAACTGTAAATAAAAATTATGCACAATACATAATGCATATGTTGCTTAAAGGTTGATGTCTACCAAGGCCTAAATGTGAGCTAATATCCCATAGTTGTAAATCTAAATGTTCTTGGGTAGCCTATGGCTTTGCGTGGTAAGTTAGAGACTTTCTGCTCTGTAACTCCTTTTTGAGATCCTAAATACAAAATAAAACTGGAAACTATTCAGATGAGGAGGAAGAAAAAATTCATATATGTAAAGGAAAAGGAATAGAGTTAGAAATGATTAGTAAAAGAGTGGAATAAAGATACCCCATACTTAAGGAAATGAAGAATTTCAAATTAGTTTCAAAAATATAAAAATTATCATAAAAGTAATAATATTTTCTACTAGATTTGTAACAAATGTCTCAAAATGCAATTGAATGTATGAGCTAAACAGCACAGTTACTGATATGCATTGCTTTCTATATTATATAACATGAAAGTCTTAGTTTTAGAAACTCTTCCTAGATTCAAAGAATTATTTGAATGTCTGGGTACGTTTGAGTGTTTTCCACCCATACCCTTTCCAGGATGCTAATATCAAAGTAGATATTATTTTTCTATTATTTTTGCTTTGTTTTGCCAAATGTAACTGTCACTTTTTATTGAAACATCAGAATCAGGCATTTAATTCTCACAGTTTTGATGCTTAATGAAAAGTGAAAGTTAAACACAGCATGGTGGCATTAAAAATGCATGGTGAATCCATAGTATCCCACATCTTAGCCCTGAAGAGAATGCAGAATACCAAGGAAAAAAAGTGTACAAAAATAAGCAAACTAATGTATAAAAAATTATACCAAAAAAGTAATCTCTAAAGGTGACATTGACAAGTTATCACAAATCACTCAAAAAAGGTACGTACAAAAGAGAGCAGACCTGAGGAGGCGAAGAGCAAGGAAATACACAAATCTGATGATGTAATCTGTAGAAGGGGGCAGATTCTTCTTTGAAATGCAGTGTCTTAATATTTAATTCTTGGGACCACCACCAAGGGAGCAAGCCCAAGAAAATTAAGGAAGCAGAAACTTTGTTCTGTATGACTCTTTTAGGTGTCTTTATGTAAGCATTTAGTTTGTTTTTGAGGAAATTTCAATTGTTTTGCCTCTAAAGTAAAAAGCACATTAAACAAGAGCAGGAGACTCATTTCTATTCCCATGCTGGAGAAGAAAAATGTACTCTGTTTTCATGTTTCTAGAAAATTCCTGCTCTATTTAATTCCTATTCTATAATCTTAAGGGAAAAAGTCAATCTTTTGCATAAAATATTTTACTAGAGATTTTTAAAGCTAAGATTCTTTTTACCTTTTTTGGATATTTGAAATTTTTCTTACATTTTTCTACAGTACTGCAACAAAAAAATTTAAATCTCTATAGCATATTTGAAATAGAATATCAAACATTTTTGTGGCAATTAATTTCAATTTGTTTATTTATCTAGAATTTGTCCGGTTTTAAAGTTCAAAAGCAGATTGGGAACTTGAGTCGTAAAGGTCTTTTGCACTTTGTCTCACTTTTGGGTAGGAGATTTATTTCTAAATTGGTGAAGTCTATACATATTTTCAGAATTCTCAACACACATAATTATGCAAAGTGTGTGAGGAAGCAAAACAGAGTCATAAGGAGGTGTGATAAGCCTAGGCTTAGAAAACCACTTCTGACAGCATACTCTACACAACAATACTTAATTGGGTATGTGAATCTTATTAGAAATGTTTCCAAGTTTTTATTACCCTTACGTACGCCTTGAAAAGATTTGTATGTATTCAGATAAAAGTTGATCGTACAGATGGTGACAGAATCACTTCAGAACCACTCAGATTCTAGTTTTTGGGAAAACTAAGCCATGCCCTAAATAAGACAAAAAGCAGGCTCTTGGAAAACCTTGTATCTACATGTATCTATGTGTAGACCTGTGATTCAAGCCTTAATTTTATCATCTCTTCTTATGCTTAATAGAAGTTTAAAGTATTAACAGCTAGCATGTCTAGGTCTGCCTGATACAATAAATATTCCATACCCGCGTCCCTCAAAAAAACCAAAATTCAATGAAATTTTTTTTGCACAATAAACATTATCCCCAATGAAACTTGATGTATAGACTTTAGTTCCCAGTCCAAGATCCTGGCCTCTGTGAGGAAACACATATTTTTCTTATAGACATATATCTTATTATCTGATTTCCAGAAAAACTGGTGAAATTAAGGCAGAAGTTAATTTTTATAAAATGTGCTTGCCTTCTTAGAGTTTGTTCATAGATCTATTTTAATAATGTTTTTAGAATCATGTAAAGATAAGCCCATAGTCAAAATTAGTAAATATCCAAGTATGTGTCATTAACATCACTATGCCAAATAAATACTATCATTGTAAGTATTAATAAAAGTACTTCACTTATAATACCCCTCAGATTATCAAAGCTTCACATTTTATCATTTTATATATTACATTTTGAAAGTAAATTGTAATTTATAATATAAATTTATTTTAAATATATAATTTGATTCAAAGCAAGTTATAAATCCCTAATATGTTCCGTGGAATCTACAAAAAATCAAATGAATACTTCAAAAATAACTTTGCCATTAAGAACTGGTTCTATATTCTGAGATAAAATTATACTTAATCACCTTCATCTTTTTAATAAGTTGTTTCTTCTATATTTGTTTATGTATATTTCATTCAGTAGTACGAAACCTGGTAAAAATTCCCATATGAAGCCAAGTCTGGAGAAAACTCATTTTCATACATTTGTATTTAAGGCATCTCTGAAGCTTTTGAAAGTAAGAGTGAAATTGTATGATATTCCATTCTGTCAATGCATGTTAGTCCATTTGTAGAAATCAGTCTTTCCAAAAGCATTTCAAAATGCTTTTTGCATTAATTTTTTCTCTTTTAGAACTGTGGACATTAAATACATTCTTATTAGCTTCATGATAACTTCATTCTCTTCCATGAAACTAATGGAAAGTATGGATGCTAACAGATTTCTAAACAACTTCCTCAGTGTAAATGATGAACGGTTAAATGGATTCAAGGAGAGAACAAAAAATATAGAAAAAATAAAATAATTTGAAGCATAAATCCTAGTAAGTCATGATTGTTAGGAGATAATGGTGGTCATCTATGTTGGTATATGAAGAAGACATTGGGTTGGCTCCATGGATTTTGCGCTGCAAACAGCAGTGAGCCCATGAACTGGAATTAGGCTTAATATAGAGAGCCACAAGCAATGCATTCACTGTTTTTTTCAATCATTATTGCTAACAGAATTTGTTGACTACAAAGAACATGAAACCAATATCTCTTCTCCATAAACATTAGATGACAATCACTGTTCCTTTTAACCTGGGATCATCTATGGCATTAGTCAAAGCATCACACTACATTTTCAAGCTATGGGACAGAGCCCAGGACCTGGTTTGGTATGCCATAGATGTTCTGTTTATGTTTGCTACATTTAAATCTGTAAGTTCTCATTAGACATCAGGGGTTTTTTTTTCTGCATTCTTTCATTAGCTTTTCAGGAAATCTAAATTCTTTGTTAAATTTTTTACAGTTTGGCGCTTAATAATAAGACTATACATGCATAGGAAAAGAACTCTGCAACAACTTGAATTTCAATAAACCAGTTTCAAATAAAACATGTTTTAGGACCACTTTGATATTTCAGAGACCTATAGAAAACATAAGGAGTGCAATAAAGAAACATTCACCATTTTTGTCCATGGAATTTGGTTCTGATTGTTTCTTGCCAATATCAGCAAAGGAACGAACAATGGGAATCCTGTTGGTGAGTTTTTTCTGATTCTGGTGGTGATGCTGTTTCATCAGTGCTTCATGGACCCTGTGGCGTACATCTTCATTCAGCTGACCTGAGCTTACTTGTTGGTCAAGGACCATATCTATGAGAAAAGATAAGACAAAGATGAGGACAGCTTTGCTGTCATACATGTGCCAGCAGTGAACTGTAGTCCAAATATGCAAACTCTTAAATAATATTGTTCTTCTTAAAACAGGAATGATTTCCTTTAAAAATACCAGAGTATGGTGTTACAAACAGAAGTTTATCTTCCCTGTTGTACAGAAAGATTTGGACAAAATTTCATTATAAGCTTTTCAATTTTAAATCCATTAAATAATTTAAATAATTCTCATGGAATATTATTTTTCAAATGGACATAGTTGCATTGAGAATAAAGTTCTTTATTTCTCCATTATTCACACTGATAGGAGGGCACAGCTATAGGGATAATATTAAAATCGTTAGTGTCTCTAATCCTAGTACTCTGGGAGGATAAAGAGGGAGGATCATTTGAGCTCAGGAGTTTAAGGCCAGCCTGAGAAAAAGCAAGACCCATCTCTACTAAAAATAGAAAAAATAAGCTGGGTGGGGTGGCAGGCACCTGTAGTCCCAGTTACTCAGGAGGCTGAGGCAGGAGGATCACTTAAGCCCAGGAGTTAGGGGTTGCAGTGAGCTAGATTGTGCCACTGCACTCTAGCCAAGGCAACAGAGGGTAAATTAGGCCTCAAAAAAAAAAAAATTAATATGGTTGAAATTGGAAAATGGTTTTAAATTTATATTTTAATATTGTTTTCTTCCATTTTCAAATGCAGAATAATTTCCTTGTTTTCTCTTTAAGTGAGCAAAAGTTCATCTTTGACAATCTGATTGATGCCAGCCATCTAGTTGCCTGCATTTGGAGAGTAAACAATTCTCCTTCATTTTGATGGAAAGTCAGCCCTTTCTCTAACTTTCCTTGAAATTATTGGATTAAAAACTACAAAATCTGGCTCGGTGCCTGTGGCTCAATCGGCATAGCGCCAGCCACGAACACCTAAGGTGGCGGGTTCGAATCCCCAGCCCGGCCCGCCAAACAACAATGACAGCTGCAACCAAAAAATGGCCGGGCATTGTGGTGGGTGCCTGTGGTCCCAGCTACTTGGGAGGCTGAGGCAGGAGACTCGCTTGAGC
>CAUYQV010078647.1:0-97010 GCA_963574575.1 Galagoides demidoff
TTGAATCTTCTCAGACCATCATGGAATAAAAGTTGAACTCAGTAACAACAGGAATCTGCAGACTCATACAAAAACATGGAAGCTAAATAACCTTATGTGAATGATAGATGGGTTAGAGATGAGATTAAGAAGGAAATTGCCAAATTTTTGGAACAAAACAATAATGAAGACATGAATTATCAGAACCTCTGGGATTCCACTAATGCAGGCCTAAGAAGGAAATTTATAGCACTGCAAGCCTTCCTCAAGAGAATGGATAGAGAGGAAGTTAACAACTTAATGGGACATCTCAAATACTAGAAAAGGAAGAACATTCCAATCCCAAATCCAGCAGAAGAAAAGAAATAACCAAAATTAGAGCAGAATTAAATGAAATTGAAAACAACAGGATTATACAACAGATCAATAAATCAAAAAGTTGGTTTTTTGAAAAGGCCAATAAAATAGGTAAACCTTTGGCCAACCTAATGAGGAAAGAAAGAGTAAAATCTCT
The DNA here is from genome assembly GCA_963574575.1 of Galagoides demidoff. Taxonomy (NCBI): domain Eukaryota; kingdom Metazoa; phylum Chordata; class Mammalia; order Primates; family Galagidae; genus Galagoides; species Galagoides demidoff. The sequence goes on from CAUYQV010078647.1 coordinate 494, forward strand.
AATTTCATCAATCAGAAATGGTAAAGACGAAATAACAACAGACCCCTTAGAAAATCATAAAATCCTTAATGAATATTACAAGAAACTTTATTCTCAGAAATGTGAAAATCTGAAGGAAATTGACCAATACTTGGAAGCATGCCACCTTCCAAGACTTAGCCAGAAGAAAGTGGAAATGTTTAACAGGCCTATATCAAGTTCTCAAATAGCATCAACTATACAAAATCTCCCTAAAAAGAAAAGCCTGGGAACAGATGGCTTCATGTTAGAATTCTACCAAACCTTTTAGGAGGAACTAGTACCTATATTACTTAACCTTTTCCAAAATATAGAAAAAGAAGGAACACTACCCAACACATTCTACGAAGCAAACATCACCTTGAGCCCCAAACCAGGAAAAAGACCCAACAAGAAAAGAAAATTATAGAAAAATATCACTAATGAATATTGAAAATATTTAACAAAATCCTAACAAACAGAATCCAGCAACACATCAAAAAAATTATATACCACAACCAAGTAGGTTTTATCCCAGGGTCCCAAGGCGGGTTCAAACTATGTAAATCCATAAATATAATTCATCACATAAATAAATTGAAAAACAAAGGCCATATGATTCTCTCAATTGAAGCATAAAAAGCTTTTGATAATATCCAGCACCCGTTCATGACCAGAACCTTAAGAAAATTGGTATAGAAGGGACATTTCTTAACCTAATAGAGTCCATCTACAGCAAACCCACAGCCAATATTGTAATAAATGGAGTTAAATTGAAATCATTTCCACTCAGATCAGTAACCAGGCAAGGTTGCCCATTGTCTCCACTGCTCTTTAACATGGTAATGGAAGTTTTAGCCATCGCAATTAGGGAAGAAAAGGTGATCAAGTCTATCCATATAGAGTCAGAAGAGATCAAACTTTCACTCTTCACAGATGATATGATTGTATATCTGGAAAACACCAGAGATTCTACTGCAAAACTCTTAGAAGTGATCAAGGAATATAACATTGTCTCAGGCTACAAAATCAACACTCATAAATCAGTAGTCTTCATATATACCAACAATAGTCAAGCTGAAAAAACAGTCAAGGACTCTATTCTGTTCACAGTAATGCCAAAGAAGATGAAGTATTTGGGATTTTTACCTAAGAAAGAATGTGAAAGATCTCTATAAAGAGAACTATGAAACTCTATGAAAAGAAATAGCTAAAAATGTTAACAAATGGAAAAATATACCATGCTCATGGCTGGGAAGGATCAACATTGTTAAAATGTCCATATTACCCCCCAAAATATATAATTTTAATGCAATCCCTATTAAAGTCCCACTGTCATACTTTAAAGATCTCAAAAAAATAATACATATAAATATATAATTGTTTTATATGGAATCTTAAAAAACCTCGAATAGCCAAGTCATTACTCAGAAATAAAAACAAAGCAGAAGGAATCATGCTACAGGACCTCAGACTATACTATAAATTGATGGTGATAAAAACAGCATGTTACTGGCACAAAAACAGAGAGGTAGATGCATGGAACAGAATAGTGAACCAAGAGATGAACCCAGCTACTTACCATTATCTGTTCTTTGACAAGCCAATTAAAAACACTGAGTGTGGAAAAGATTCCCTATTTAACAAATGGTGCTGGGAAAACTGGCTGATGACCTGTAGAAGATTGAAACTAGACCCACACCTTTCACCATTAACTAATATACTCTCACTGGATTAAAGATTTGAATTTAAGTCATGAAACTATAAAAGTATTAGAAGAAAGTGTAGGGAAAACACTTGAAGAAATTGGCCTGGGTGAAATTTTATGAGTAAGACCCCTCAGGCATTCGAAGCAACATCAAAAATATACTACTGAGACCTGATCAAACTAAAAAGCTTCTGCACAGCCAAGAACACACTAAGTAAAGCAAGCAGATAGCCCTTATAATGAGAAAAGATATTTGCAGGTTATGTCTCTGACAAAGGTTTAATATCCAGAATCCACAGAAAACTCAAGCATATTAGCAAGAAAAGAACAAGTGATCCCATGTCAGGTTGGGCAAGGGACTTGAAGAGAAACTTGTCTGAAGAAGACAGGCACGTGGCCTACAAACATATGAAAAAATGCTCATTATCATTAATCATCAGAGAAATGTAATCAAAACTACTTTGAGATATCATCTAACTCCAGTAAGATTAGTCCATATCACAAAATCCCAAAACCAGAGATGCTGGCGTGGATGTGGAGAAGAGGGAACACTTCCACACTGCTGGTGGGAATGCAAATTAATACGTTCCTTTGGGAAAGATGTTTGGAGAACACTTAGAGAACTAAAAATAGGCCTGCCATTTGATCCTACAATTCCTCTACTAGGTTTACATCCAGAAGACCAAAAATCACCCTACAACAAAGATATTTGTACCAGAATGTTTATTGCAGCCCAATTCATAATTGCTAAGTCATGGAAGAAGCCCAAGTGCCCATCAACGCATGAATGGATCAATAAATTGTGGTATATGTACACCATGGAATATTGTGTAGCCTTAAAGAAAGATGGAGACTTTACCTCTTTTATGTTTACATGGATGAAGCTGGAACATATTCTTCTTGGCAAAGTATCTCAAGAATGGAAGAAAAAGTATCCAAGGTACTCAGCGCTACTACCAAACTAATTTATAGCTTTCATATGAAAGCTATAACCCAATTATAGCTCAAGAATATGGGGAAAGGGGAGAGAGAGGGGAGGGGAGGGGGAGGATGGGTGAGGGAGAGTGATTGGTGGGATCACACCTATGGTGCATCTTACAAGGGTACATCTGAAACTTTCTAAATGTAGAATATAAATGTCTTAACACAATAACTAAGAAAATTCAATGAAGGCTACGTTAACCAGTTTGATGAAAGCATTTTAAATTGTATCTAAAACCAGAACACTGTACCCCATGACTGCATTAATGTCCACAGCTACGATTTAATTTTTAAAAAAAATTTAAAAAATAAGAAAATGAAGAAAAAGAAAAGGTTTCAGGAGTAGGGCCCTGCAGGAAGCAGAGTCCAGGGGTGGGGAATGTTTAGGAGAACAGGGAACACTGCCTTAAGTTTAACAGGGCTGGCTGCCTATTAGAATGAACGTGACCCAGAAGGAGCATCCTCTGTTTCTGGAATGTTCTGAGTCTGTCCGTGCAAACCAGATGCTTCCTCAGAAAGAAGGTCCTGTCACAGAGCAAATGTCAACAGAGTCCCCAAGCTCATCACCAGCCTCATCAGGACCCCCAGGAAGACCATGGATGTGGCTTCACTTGACACAGTGAGAGGTGAACAGCCAAGCGGAGCCAGAGGCCTCGATTCTGACCCAGCCCTACCCGCCAGCCCTGTTCAGGCTCCAGCGTTTAGTGAGAGGATGGGTTCCCTGGGGACAAGAACCTGCATTAACCTGCCTCCTTCTCCTGGGGCTGGATGGTCACTGTCACCAGGGAGCCTGTGACAGCTGCCAACAGTGCACGGCCACCTCTCCGCCAGCTCACTGTGCTCTGAATGAACTCAGAAACTGTCCACCTGAATCCTGAGGTCCTAAGAGATCATTCAGCCCAAGGCACTACCTTAGTCTCCTGCTCAGCTCCCCTGGCAACACGTCCAGGGCTGACAACACTCAGCCAAGGAGTGTGGGCACCTTGGCCCAGCTCTCCCAACTGAGACCAAAACTCAAAGGGTCTGCCTAGGTGCTGGGGCCGCCCTGCACTTGCAGACCCAATTTACTCCCCAGAAATGGGCCTTGCGGCTGCTACAGCTGTCCTGAGGACACACTTTACAAAGGTCACACCCCTGACACTCTATGCCCGGCACAGCCCTCCAGGTACCCTCAGCGCTCCCCCCGCCCCTGTCTATAAATACAGTATAGCCATCCTGCTCCTCTCTCCTTGAAAGAGCTTTCTCTTCTTGGTCCTGCCCCTCCCCCAGAACTAGAAATTCCCAGAGGCCAAGGGCATCTTTGGGCTCTTCCCCTCCCCATCACACTCCCGCCCTAGTTCCAGGACTATCCCCACAAGACAGCTTATCTATTACCAGGCTTCTCACGTGAGAAATACATACCAAACTTTTCTGTCTGGGTGATGCACCTACAGAGACACACTCAAATAGCCTGGTGCTGCCGAGACAGATGCCCCAATCGGGCACTGCCAGGGGCACCTGCAGAAGGCTGAGGTCCATCCTCAGACTGAAGCAGCAAACTCCACCCGGCCCCCATGTGTGTTTGGTGCAACCAAGGCCATTTGAGGGTCTATGTCTGAGCCCCAGTCAGGACCCAATGCAGCAGGAGTGTGGACACCTCCGCCCCAGGGGGCTCAGGGTCAGGCTTCTCCACCCCAGGGGGCTCAGGGTCAGGCTTCTCCACCCCTCCCTGCCTGTCCAGACAGACTCCATCTCTGGAGTGTCTCAGGGTCCTCCTGCACTGTCTCCCCTGAAAGGTGAGACAAGGAGGCTCCAGGGCTACCTCTGTCCCTCCACCACTGTGCGGGACTAGGGCATGGGCCCTGCACAGTGGCCCGAGCCTTCCATGCCTGTTGGTCTCTCCTCTTGCTTCCTGCCCTTCCACCTCCCCCTCGCCCATTCGCCCACCTCCAGCCTCGAGGGCTTCTGGCTGCCCTCACCTGCTCCAGTACACTCCCACCTCAGGGCACATCACTTGTCATCCCTCCTGGGAGAACGTCCTTCCCCAGATGTCCACACGGGCCCCTCTCTCCCCTTCCCAGGCTTTACCCAAACACCACCTGGGGTGGCCTGCGCTGGCTGTGCTCCCACTCCCGCCCCTCTTTCCCTTCCCTTGGTCACTCCCCACCCTCTAGGACACCCTGACACCTGCTAATCATTCCAGGTCACTGTTCCTCCTCCCACCAGAACATACACCCCTCCAAGGCAGAGACTCCCAATGGCTCTAACCACTGTGTCCCCAGCATCAGGACCGCACTGGGCACACTAAGTTGTGGGCTGAATAAACACTGGGAAAACCCTCCAAACTTTCCAGCTGTTAATTGTTTCTTTAAAATCAAGAGCCACAAAATCAAACAGATCACACAGACACCTGCAGCAGCATCAGTCACGTCTTCCCAAAATGGGGCCCCTCAGGAGGCGGGAGGGAGGTGCGTTCTCCCCCTGCCTCGGGGGCTCCCCGAGGACTATCTCAGCTCCTGGCTCCCGGCATGCCAGCCTTTCCCGTGTATCGTCCCTAGTGATCCCAACTGGGCCTTCAGCTTAGAGACCTCAGAGCCAGCAGGCGGTTAGCATGGGAACCCGAGCCTTGAAGTGAGCAGGGCTTGCCTCCCAGAGAATGGTGGGTGTTGGTTCCTCCGGTTAATTAACTGGCATTCAGCAACATTTTCCTCATGTACAACGTCAGAGAGCGACTTGTTAAAATGAGGCTGTGTGCTGTACTTTCCTAAGTCAGCCTGGGTCTAGGGAGATTTGGCCTATCTGTAACTTTAATTTTAAGCTAATTCCTAAAGCTGGGGGAGATTTGCAACACAGGCTGATGGATCATCTCAGAGTCTTGGAAGTCCCGTGAAGGATTTCGAACGCACTTGGGGACAGCCTCGTCACGAAGCTCAGATTCCAGCAGTCGCCCCCTCTGAGGTATACACCAGACCCGTGTGCACACCTGTCTGTACACACCTGCAGGTTCATACACCTGAGTGCAGTGCCAGCCAACATGTGTGACACAGGGAGCCACCTGCTTCTGACTCTAGACCGGCTGAGCAGACAAGGAAAGGCAGGCAGGAACCAGTCAGGGAAGACACAGAGGTGAGGGGTGGGAGGGTCAGGATGCTCCTAGCAGAAGATGGGATCTCTTAGAGATCAGATAGGAGGCCACTCACCTGCTTCATGCTGCAGGGGGTCCAGGCAGGAGCAAAGCTCAGCCCTAGCAGCCACACCCAAGATTCTCCCCTCCCCCAAGAAGACCCATTCCTGAAACTCTGAATTTACTTATTCCATCAGAAGTCAAACTTTTAATTGTATTTTGTTTTTCAAACGGCTCCCACTGTGACTATCTAGTTAGTGTCTGTCTCACGCTAGTAATTACCTGGACTTTCTGATGGTGGTGGTTTATTTTACCTTGGAGTGACTCTTTTTTCCTTTTTTCCATACTCAAAAATTTCTCCTTGTCACAATAATTAATAGGTTCTATTTCTAAAGCAATTATATTCAAATCATCTTAATAAAGCACAGCTCTGGGTGCCAGCCAGGGAAAGAGCAAATTTTGATCCCCATTAGACCAGGAAGGCTCCATCCTCTGCCTCCCAAAAGTTCTCTGTGTCCCAGGCTCCCAAATGGGATGCATCATTATGACCGAGGGGTTTTCCTGCTCTCGGGATGACTCAGTTTGGAATTCACCAAATGACTGAAGAGGGAATCAGTTGGAGGGATGAGAAAAGTCTAAAATCTCTTCTTTGTCAATGAAAACTAGAAAAAGTCTCCTGGCAAAAGAATCTACCCCAAGTCATAGAACTCTATTCCCAGGGAGGCATTAAATGTGGGTGAGTGACATTCAAACACATCTCTTGCTCGGATGACACCCCACTCCCATCACCACCCAGCAAGACCTGGCACTTATCAGCTTCACTATCCCATCCCGGTAACTTCCGCAAATAGGGACACGGCAAGGAACCCTGCCAGCCGGAAAAGATGAGGCTGTTTAGAACTTAGAGATGTACGGCCTCATTGAGGACACAGGCCAGTTACGTGGCAACTTCCAGAATCACTCCAGAGCCTTGGGACACGTGGCAAGAGAAGAGAATGGAAAGGAGGACCCTGGGAAGGAAGAGAAAGGAACAGAGAAGGACAGAAAGGTGAGAAGAAGTGGAGGGGGGAGACGCAAAGAGCACGTGTGAGTCTGCCCGAGGGCCAGGGACTTCACCGGGAGGCCTTGCGTGTGCAGGGTCCTCATCTGGAACGCCCTTCCCCACTGCACCTGTAACCGTTTCTCTGGTGCATCCTCCTCCTCACCGAAGGGAGAAAATGCCTTCTCTTAATTCATCAGGACAAGTTACACTGCAGTAACCCTAACAGTCAATCCTAAAACGTCAGTGGCTAAAAACAGAAAAGGCTGTTCCTCACTACAGCACATGTCGTTGGGTCAGACACAAGCAGGGTGAATGGCAGATACCACAAGGCCATCTTGGACTGCTGTGGGTCAGGCTGACCTGGGCTAGCTCAGGAATGGGGCTGATCGATAACCAAATCCTCCCAGGTGTGAGACCTTGCAGGTGGGTCATTTAGGGGAGCTGGTTGTTTTGGGAGAACTGACTGGTGTCCCTGGGACTTTCTGGCATAGATAGATAGACATGAGTTGTTATGGGAACAGAGTTGGTCAAGACCAAGGAAAAGTTCCAAAACGCAGCTGACACCCATCAAAAGTTGTGTATAAAATCCAGCACTGCACTCTCCATAATGCCTACAGTCACTAGGACGAGGCCCAGCCTGCTGTCCAGATTGTTAAAATAGCCTTTTTCTTTCTTGTTAAAACCTCACTTGCTTTTGTTCTCTTTAATTATTTGGGCAACTACCTCGAGCTGCCACTGTGCCCCTAACACATGCACTGCACCCCATCAGGGAGGGAGCCCCACTCCATGCAAACATTTAGGGATCCAGGCCAATGGGGCCCCACCTCAACACAAGAGGCCATAATTGCTGAGTCAGGGGAAAGACGTGTAACAAACCACATACGGCCCTTCTGACTTCTGCCCAGAGGTGACACATGTCACTTCTGCTCACCCTGCATCAGCCAAAGCCTCTCGCATATCAACTTCTAACCTCAAAGCAGGTGAGGATGTACAGGTCCACCACGGGCCCAGTAGGAAATACATAAATATCAGTGGTCAGCACCGAGGCTACGTCCAACGTCAGCTGCTGGCCAGTAGCGATGGTGGGCCCGCTCCACAGCAGCATCTGACATTAGGCGTTATGGTTCGTCCTTATAATGAGCTGGAAGAAAGGCTTTACTCCCTGCTCTTTACAGACGAGGACGCCAGGGCTCAAAGAGGTAAAACATGTTTATTGGGGTCAGATATGTACGAAGTAAGAAGAGCAGTGTTCAAAAACTGCTCCTGTGAGTCCCAAACTCACACTCCTGCCCTTCCGCCATGCTCCTTCCTAGACCAAGGTAGTCACTTTCTCCTCTCAGCCACTGTCTCTCCCACTAGATTGCGAATTCTTCAAGGAAAATAGTGTCTTCTTGGCTGGGACATCTGTGTCAGGCACTCAGAGATGCCTGCAGAATTGATGTCTGAGAGCACCAATTCCCTCACCCGGGGATGCAAGGGTGAGGACCGCACCAGGGAAGCCCCGCCCATTCCAGCCACGGGAACCATGGACAGCTCCAACTAGAGGCACCATGGACAGCTCCAACTAGAGGCACCATGGGCAGCTCCAACTGCAGGCACCATGGGCAGCTCCAACTGCAGGCACCATGGGCAGCTCCAACTAGAGGCACCGTGGGCAGCTCCAACTGCAGGCACCATGGACAGCTCCTGTGTGCAGGCTACTCGCCTCTGCAAACTGGGAGAACTTTGGGCTCCGTTGTTCTGGCCTCCTGCTGCTCCGGAACAAACTCAGACTCAGATGCGTCAGCCAGAAAAGTCTGGGAGGTTGTAAACAAATGCCCTCCAAGTTTTTATCAGTGTGGGCTTAACCACATTGGCTGCCAGCTTATTAAATAAAGTAAATTAGGTCTCAATTATTTGCTTATACGCCAGGCAGGAAAAATGAAATTTTCAAGTCAAAAGTAATATTGCTATTAATATGCAGAAGCGGATCTGAAATCGGACTTTCTGCCCAGAGGCCAGAGACGAGAGGTTCTCAAGGGGTCTCCTCCCCACCGAGGCCCCCGTGGAGAAGCCCCAGGCCCTCTCAGAGGAGCCCGGTTGAGATGCCTGGAAAGGCAGCTCGGCGAGGAACAGCAGTGCCTAACCCAGAATTTAATCTTCCCCTTTGTTTTCCTCAGGTGTGAGCCCATCTCTGTGGAACGCCCTGGTGAACGTTGCCTTTCAGGATTGAAAATCTACATTGGGCACATTCAAGGCCCCTGGATTTACATTTTTTAATGGAAAGGGAGCACTAGCGGAGGGAAGGATGTGCTCAACTCCAAGCCCTTATCAGCCACACAATCCAGGAGCGGGTATTTATGGGAGGACGCCTTCAAAGGGGAAACTCTTCGAATCTCCTCATGTGGCTTTATTCAAGCAGTTGGCGATGGGCTCTCAAAGCCAATTCCCTATCTGGAAAGAACCGGGAGCCAGTAGCATCAGTCGCCTTCCAGGGCCCCCCTTCCCTGCCCTCTTTTTGCTTAAGGGCATCAACAATAAGCATAGAATGGTTTAGAAGGAATAAGAGCATCCTGCAGATGTAGATATAACAGTTTTCAGAGGCTGAGCTTGGCCTGGGGGGCCAGGATAAGACCTACCTGCGAGGGTGTTTGGTGCAGGGCCACAACCAGCTGTTTGCTATTTCAACAGAGGACAAAACAAACAGGAAATATGTTTCTGGCTCCCACAAAATGGAATCCAACAGGCAGGTGTGCCGTGAGCGGGCTGGGGCCCATCCCAGAAAGTGAGCCTCACACCAGGAGGTGACGTCACGGTGGGCGAAGGGTACACCCTGGGTATTCTGCCACCGTTCTGCTGGGTGACCTCAAGCAAGTCAGCTTTTAAACTCTCCACACTTCTATCTTGCACCTAAAACGTGGGGGCAATATTATTACCGGCTTCCTGGGGTCCTCAGGAGGGGTCCACAGGAAACGCTTGCTAGGCGTGTGGCACATGGTTAAAAGCAGGGCGTCTGCACACACAAGGTTGGGAAGGGCCTTCGTGCAGAAGTTGTCACCAGCTGAAGGGAGGCATTCCTCCAGCTTGGAAAGATGGCTGCTTCCAAAGAGGCCTAGAAAACCTTCCTGTGTGGGGGCTTTGGTTTGGGTTGTTTTTTTTTTTAATCAAAATGGCAGGATATTGCAGGGAGAGGAAAGGAGGCTGGCAGACAGGAACCGGGAAGGAAAACTCAGGAGGGAGGAGGAGGGATGGGTGAGGGGAGCAGGGGAGGGTGAGGAAGGGGTGCAGGGGAGGATGGGAGGGTGCGAGGGAAGATGCTCCAGGGGTATAAGAGGATGACACGCAAGGAGAAGAGCCTTCTCCAAGGCAAGTGTGGCGCTGAGACCTCAGAAGGTCACCTGAAGAGGGGAGGGCGAGGCTTCCCATCTCCCGCTAGCTCACTCAGGCTCCAAATGCCAGGTCCTCAAGGTCACGAGGACGGCTCCTCTGTCAGGACTGCCACAGCACCTGTACGGGGGAGGCCAATCACCCCTCTGCTAATCATGCATGCACCTCGCCACCCTCAGATCCTCCATCAGTCACACTCAGAGGCACAGGACACATGTCACGGTCCTAGCAGCACTTCTCTGCCTCTCTCTGAGTCTCCCTGCTTCCTGGCCAGCCAGGGAAGACCCTGTGGCCAGTCCCGGTGGTGTGTCCCCTGGCCCAGGGCTGCAGCCACACAGCCCACGCTACTGGAGCACCTGCTCTGCAGCCCTAGCACACCTTGTGTGAGTGTGTGCATGTGTGACACTTCCTCAGAGATATCCCAAGGAAATTGCCACTGGAGGCGGATGGCGGCAGCATCTCCTGTACATCACTGCTCCTGACCTCCTCCGCTGGCAGCCCAAATGGCCCTCTAGAGGGCCCAAGGAACACGTTCACCCTCCCTACGACCCATATATCCACCAAATGTCCCCAGTGAGAAATGTGAACACCTCACCCAGACAGCCCTCTCCCCTCACCGCCCGGCCCCTTGCAGAGATCACGCGCATCTCTGATTTCACTGTGTTCAGGCAACGTGGGGGGTTAGAACTAGAAGAGAAACCAGTGCATGAAAAGTCTCATGAAAGCTCTAGCCAGAGGGCCCAAGTATTTGATGAACGCAAGCCCACCTCACAGCCCCCTCAGCTCCCCAGTCTCCTTGCCAGCCACCCACCAGAGCTGAAAATCCTCCACTGGGACAAATACCCAGAGCCACTGCTCATGGAGGCAGCTGTTTCTGACTTTCTACTAAGAAGCATCGACACACAGGGAGGATGACATTCCCTGCGGATCCTTCCCACTGAGGACATCATGGTGGCTGACATGTCCCAAGCCTCAGCCAGGACCTGAGCACACCTGACATCAGATATGATCACATTTCAACACTGAACAGTGCTGCTACTGTCCCCAGGTGATGGGGGGGTGGGGGGTGCGTACAAGTGCACACAAGTGCACACTCACACACACATTCCACACACAGGACAAGCACACTCCACACACACGCACACAAGACAGGCATATTCCACACCCACACACACAAGACATGCACATACACACAGTCAGATTAGCCAAACCCAAGAAAGCCCACCCACTAACCCAATATTGCTGCCGGAACTGACGTTGAGCATGCAGCTCAGGGGGGCCTTGGGTAGGGGCAGGGAGGAAGCCCCCGACACCCACCCCACTGTGGGGACAAGCTTGCCCAGGGACAAGGGGTCTAGGGACTCAGATATTCCCTAAGCAGCCACCTTCCTGGTCCTGCCAAGCTTTATAGCTGGGTGGACCCTTCACAAGTGAGAAGATAGGGGCCTACAGGTCAGGCCCCAGAGCACACCACAGCACACTGCAGCACACCCCAGCCTTGCAGGAAATCTGGGGGGAGGGGGGATTTTACCTGGTTTCATTTTATTCTCTTGAGGCAACCACAAACTTAAAAATGGCTGAAACACCTGCTTTCCACCTTATTACAGTGACCTCTGGTGGTCAAGAATCAGACATTGCAGGGCCAAATTAGAATTAAATTACTTAATTTCAAACAATTCTAAGTAACAAATGCCTCGAGGTCCTTTCAGAGGTTCCAAGAGGAGCAGAGAAGTCAGGATCTTCTGTCAGCCCCACTGAAGGTATGAGGCTGTCTGTCACCTGACCCTGCACGCAGCCCCACCAGGGCTTCTCAGATGATGCTTCCAGTGCAAAGGCAAATGCCTCAGAGCACCGACCTGGGGCAGCGTCTCAGCCGCAGCGCCTCCTCCCCCTCCCAGCTGGTGGCATCTCAATGCCAGGCTTAGAGGGCACAGGCTCAGAGAGCTTTTTCAGAAAAGCTTCCACCCTGCCAGGGGAGCTGCTATGAGCTCAGGGGAGGGAAGGTTTCTAGAAGGCTTGCGATCTCAGCACCGCCGCCAGCCCTGCTCCAGCTGCTCGGGGCTGCACAGGGAGGCAGGCAAACTGCACTCTTTCTCTGCCAGGATCACGAGCCTCAGCCAACAGATGGTCGGCCAGGGGGAAATGGGGCTTCTGCCCAACTTCTCGGTCCCCAGGCCAAGGTGTGGGGGTTGCTGGAGTCAGAGGGGCCACAAGGCAAGAGCAGGAGCTTTCGGTTTGGGAGTTATTCCAAAAGAAGGAAGGGGACAGAATCTATATCCCAGGGGACATAACATATATCCATTGAGCCCCACTCCAGGTCAGAGAGAGTCTAGGTGTGGAGTAGGGGACACTTCTATGGACAACAAGGCTAAGCAGAGTGTACTGTGGGGTAGAAAAGACATGGACACATGGAATCCAGCCCCACCGCCAGCCAAAAACAATAAAGCTTAGCACAGGCAACAATCTCTCACCCTGTCCCCAGACCACCCCCAAACCATTCTAGACAGATGCTTTTAAACCCTAAAAATTCTCTAGAGAAAGGGATCCAATGACCTCCAGCAGCACCTATTCCAGTAGCTTCTAGAAGGTTCTAGAAGTGACCAGGTCAGATGTTAATCCTGCCACATGTTATTGCACCACTTGGTCTGTCCCTGGAGTGTAGGCTTCGGTCAAAGCCCCAAACCTAAGGACAGGTTCTCCTGCAGTCCCTACAAGCATCAGTGAGGACAAGCTGGGCCTCTTTGTTCCCCACATAGAGACAGACTGGTTTGCTATCCTGGTATCCTCTGGAATTCAAAATGGACGTGGAATATCAATATTGTCTCAATTTCCCTTTATCTATGAGGAGACGTCAGCAACCCTTTCTGCCAAGGATTGTACAAGGATCATTAAAAGGAAAATGTCCATGGTAATTGTGCCTTTATGCATATTTCTTCCCTCCAATATTCTATAACATAATAATGTTTCACATTTCTACAGAACTGTCTTTTCAGCATGTTTTCGCATTATGCTTAATTTCGTAAGAGTTTCTCAGCCCCACATAACGACACAGTTCAATGCAAAATCAGATATAAATCTAGCTTAAGAGACTCTCAACAGGAATTTCATTTAAAACTGTAAATGTTAAAAGATTCTGGCTCTGATTTATGTTATGTTGTGTGTGTGTTTCAAAGAGAGAGCTTAACTGGCCCTCTTAGACAATAGATGCCCGCGACAAGGTGGCAGCTATGCCCCTGGCCTCCACAGGTCTGAGGAGACTGTTTCTCTGCCCCTCTGCGGAAGAAGCCAAGAAAAAGGCTGACCTAGGGTCCAAGCTCCAGCTGCAGGACCGTGCGGGGCCTCATGCGGGAAGTGAGCCAAGGGTACCTGACACTGCTGCCTGCCGGCTCAGAGCTACACTCAGGGGATAATTATGCAGTTTCCTCTCATCTCCCTGTTCCTCCAAAATGCTGGGACATGGGCACAAGGGCCCTCAGTGTCCTGCTACCACCCATGTCTGTCTTTAGGAAAAGCAGGTGGGAGCTCACCAGGAGAGGCAGAAAGTCCTGGGTCGGGATCTCAGTCTGCACAGTACCCGGCTGTCCTCAAGACACTTCACTGCCAAGGTGGAACCATAACCCCAGGGCCTGGGAGACGGGTGGGCTGGCAGACTGTGCCCAGGGCTCTTTGGAGAAGAAGCAGGCCCTGCGTCTGCAGGTGCTGTGAACCGTGCATTCTTGATGGAATTAATGAATCCGGAGGAGGCATTCATCCATTGTCTAAGCACATTTAAGACAATTTTAAAATGCGGATTATTTACATACTAGGCTCTAATGACTCTGAAGCAACCATTACAGTCCGTCATGTAAAACCATATCCAGGCAATTTTATTGCAGCCTATCGGCACGCACACCATGTTTAGACAACTTATAATACACAAATTATTTACATCGTGGAAACATCTCTGTGGCCCTGGCATTATGCTATCAAGAGACAACGCGGCAGCAGTAGATTAAATTGAAATATGCTGGCTGCTTCTGAAACTTTCAACTTTATTCCAGAACGCTGAAAGCCAAAAAAAAAAAAAAATCACAGTTAACATGTCTAAAATTTCACTTGAAAGGTGGAGCTGTTATGAATTGCAACCCAAAAAAAGAGAAGTCGCCACTTTGCAATTGTAAAATCCATTTATTTAAAGAAGATTGAGGTATCCAAGCCTTCTGATAGCACTTAACATATTTTAAAATATGCACTGCAAAGCTCGAAAAGTTCCTGAATTCCTCCATAAAAAAAAAAAAATGTTTCACCACTCCACCCAACTCCAAGCATAATCTGTAGGGTACACGCCCCCAGGAAAAAAGGCACTTGAAATGACTTGTCTATATCTTTCCAGGAAAGTAAATTATATATAGGTCTGCGCTGACGCCCCCACTCCCCTATAGGTTACCCATTTTCTTCCCACACTCCACAGCCCACAGAAATGAAGAGAAAATTATCAAGTGGGTTTAAGCGCTTGGATACCTAATTGCAACAAATCTAAGAGCCTCATCTTTCTGCTTTTTAGAACTTTGGTTTCAGACTTTAAAGCGACTCCCATTAGCCACGTTGACACATGCCAATTAGCTTCCAGCATTTCACAGAATGAAACGCCCCTTGAGGTAAATCGCCCCACATACCTACCAAGTATCGCCATTTGTTTTTCGATATTTCATGAAAATGAGGCTCTTACACGATGGTTCAGACGTAAAAGGCACATCTGCTATTAACTTTAATTCGAAGATATTGGAGAGGACCCCAGACTTAGTTAGGGATAGCATGAGTATCTCTAATCAGAAGAGTGCCCCATGTCTGTCCCCTTGGCCGCATGAATTGCAGGGGCCACCTGGACATTTTGTACCTTTGCAACAGAAGCAAAGCTTCTTATGACTCTGGAGGAGGAGGAAGAGGAGGAGGAGGAGAATAGTGATGATGGTGAAAGGACAGGGAGGAGGAGGAGCAGCGGGAGGGGGAAGTGGCAGTCACAGCACCACACTCCAACAGTATCAAATGGTCTCATTCACACACAAGGAAGTAAAGCTCAAGGTAAAGCGACACGGCTTGGCAAGCCTGCTCCCGCAGAACCCCACCAGGACGGGGTCTGCCATGACCCTCACATGCCTGCTCCCCGCGGATCCTCACCAGGAGGGGTCTGCTACGACCCTCACATGCCTGCTCCCACAGATCCTCACCAGGAGGGGTCTGCTATGACCCTCACATGCCTGGTCCCCGCGGATCCTCACCAGGAGGGGTCTGCTATGACCCTCACATGCCTGGTCCCCACAGATCCCCACCAGGAGGGGTCTGCTATGACCCTCACGTGCCTGGTCCCCACAGATCCCCACCAGGAGGGGTCTGCTATGACCCTCACGTGCCTGGTCCTCACAGATCCCCACCAGGAGGGGTCTGCTATGACCCTCATGTGCCTGGTCCCCACGGATCCCCACCAGGAGGGGTCTGCTATGACCCTCACATGCCTGCCTATGCAGACATCTTTCCTATTGTACAAATGGGCAGATACCACATCTGTATAGTCATAGAGACTAATTTTTCAAAAGAACTGCCAAGCACTAGTGAACTCTAATGAATGATATGCCGCATGCTGGAATATTGGGGGGGAAGCATATTGATGTCTACAGCCTTCTCTGAAATGAATCAAAACATCAAGAGAGAGCAAGATGGATGGATGAGTGGAAGGATGGGTATCGATAAAGGGAGCAGAGTGAAATGTTAACTCCAGAAGCTACTCGAAGGGCATATGGTTTCACTGCAAAACTCTTTCAACATTATCATATGTTGGAAATTTCCAAATTGAAATAGAAGAAAGCTAATTTTTTCGCTTCATGATGTGACACTGATCTTTTCCCAGGCTGGTAGGTACAAATGGCTTTGTCCTTTTGGACAGCGGCACAAGATTCCATTTAATGTAACCACAATGGGTTAAACTGTGCCCCACTGATGGTCATTCAGGTCACTTTGCAATGACAGACAAGACCACAGCGAATATCCAGGTAATGTATCTTTGAATACTCACGATGCATTTCTAGACATGCGTCTTTTGACCTAGAGAAAGAACATACACTTTTACGTTT
This sequence comes from Galagoides demidoff, assembly GCA_963574575.1. Classification (NCBI taxonomy): domain Eukaryota; kingdom Metazoa; phylum Chordata; class Mammalia; order Primates; family Galagidae; genus Galagoides; species Galagoides demidoff. Next base: position 16,798 of record CAUYQV010078647.1, read on the forward strand.
GATCTAGAATAATAACAGTTAATGCCTGCTACCGATTTACTCCACAGAGCCTGCCGTAAGCAACCTTTATGTATTATCTCATATGCCGAGAGAACTTAATTCAGTAGGAACCAATGTGTCTTTGTTTCATTGTTGAGGAAACTGAGGCACAGAGAGATTTTTTTTTTAAAGTCCCCAAGTTCTTACAGGCAGAAAGTGGAAGTCTGGTTCCAGAACTGGTCATTTTAACCTTCGTGCTTATAAATTATGGTCAAAGAGATCAAACCGATATAGATCCCTACCAAGAGTGTTTTAGAGACGTGGTTTCCCCATGTTGTGTTGCTTCTAAATTTATCTGAAACTTAAGGAAAACACCATTTTCCCAGCACACAGGGAAAGCAGCACTGGGAAGGGGGTGAGCAGGGATTGAAAGCCTTGTTAATTCCAGCAAGGGCACAGGGGAAGCTGGAGCCCTTCTCCCTGGCGCGGGATTCTCTCCCTGCCCATCTGCGTGCCTCTCTGCAGCACGTACCCTCTCCGAGTGCTGCAGTAATGCTGGCAGGTAAACATTCCTATGAAACTCTCAAACTTCTATTTTTAAACCCTATAAATCCCCAACCCATCTTCCCAGGTGCATTAATGCAATCTCAAGTATCCTACCTCCATTTTTCTTTATCAGGCAGCTGCAAGCAGAAAGGACTAAACAAATGAGTAAGTGTCTCGTCTCTCTTTCCAGTATCCACTCAATTAATTCAAGTAAATCTTTAGACAATGCTTGATATGTCAGTGGGATATTATTATCAACAACCTCAAAAGGTTCTTTTGTTTTATTACCTAAAACATTATAAATGATCCCATTATAAAACCGATTAAGAAGTCTTCCTTCAGCAGGCTACGGTACCAGCCCCAAACTTCCAAGGCCGGGCTGAAACGCAGCCCCCACGCAATTAGTTTCAAAGACAAAAAAGCTGCAGCCACGGGAAAGAGCCCTCTGCAGACAGCGGGGCAGCTGCCTAACTGAAGCTCACGACACACGAAACAGTAATAATACCTAATAATACCGCCGCATTATTGCTGCTGTAGCAACAAAAATGATGTGATTGATGGAGCTGGCTCACTTAGCAGAAGCATAACAAACTATGCCAGGAAAATCAGGTTTGTTTGGAAGAAGAGCCGAAGGAGAAACAGAACAACTTCAGATGATAAGCCAATCGCTCAGACGTTAGCAGAATGGAAAAGGCACAAACCTCGAACCCACAAGACGCAGGTTCTGACTGTGAAACCAGGGACTGTCCCTGGCCAACTGCAGCCACTGCTGTGGCAGCTGCTCACACGCGCTGTGATGACACTCAAGGTGGGCTCGCTGGCGCCTCTTCATTCAGCAGTTTTGACACAGAGTTGCGAACCTATGGTGCCTTCACGCTTTTTTTTCCTTTTCTATATTTCTCAATGGTGATGATGATGAAAGAGTTCAAGGTTTCCAAAAACTACAGAAAATAACATAATGAAAACCTACATGCCAGACAATCATTATTGTCCAGTCTTAATATTTCACTGGATAGCATCAGATTTATTTTCCTAGAAATAAAAAAAGAAGAATTGCAGGGGTAGCTGGGGCTCCTAGGTACCTGGCCTGCTTCTTTTTCTTCCTTCCCTCCCAGAGGGAGCCATCATCTTCCATTTTAGTTTTTATTTACCATGTGTAGATCTCCATAAACAACATTTTTTTTATATTTTAAGCTTGTATAAATGGTACCATATATTTCTTTTTACAACTTGTTTGTATGTGTGTGTGTGTTTTTGTTTGTTGAGGCGATATCTCACTCTGTCGCCCTGAGTGCCGTGGTTCATAACTCACAGCAAGCTCAAACTCTTGGACTCAAGAGACCCTCTCAGTTTTGATTTTTATATATACAGATACACATACCTTATTCATTTTAACTGCTATATACTATAACTCATCATAGAAATATACAACTTATTTCCCATTCTTCTACTGATGAACATTTAAATTATTTCCAAATTTCTGTTAGTATAAATAATACTACAAAGAACATCTTTGTACATATTTCTGCACAGATATAAGGGTGTCTGTAGGGTAGCAGCTCTCAAAGTGGGGTTTGCAGGCTCTTAGTATATCCCCAAGATCCTTTTGGGAGATGGTAAGGTCAAGACCATTTTTGTAAAATAATAAGTAGGCCGGGCACAATGGCTCATGCTTGTAATCCTAGCATTCTGGGAGTCCAAGGTGTGAGGATTGCTTGAAGCCAGAAGTTCAAGACCAGCCTGAGCAAGACCCAGACCCCATTTCTACTAAAACTAGCCAGGTGTGGTCATGCACACCTGTAGTTCCAGCTACGTGGAAGGCTCAGCCAGGAGGATCACTTGAGTTCAGAAGTTTGAGGTTGTTATGAGCTATGATGATGCCACGGCACTCTAACCAGGGCAACAGAGTAAAACCCTGTATAGAATTAAAAAAATAAAAAACTAAGAAGTGACTTGCCTTTTTCACCATTTTGACATTTGCACTATGGGAACAAAAGCAATGGTGTGTAAATGTGCTGGGGCCTCAGCACAAATCAGGGTAGGGGCAACCAGCTGCACCAGCAGTCATGGCTCCTCACCACCGTGCACTTACAGAGGCACACACCAGCTGCACCAGCAGTCACGGCTCCTCACCACCGTGCACTTACAGAAGCACACACCAGCTGCACCAGCAGTCATGGCTCCTCACCGCCGTGCACTTACAGAAGCACACACACAAAATTAATTACATGTCTTTTCAATATTCCATGTGACAAGATAGAAATATACATAAAACGCTGAAACATGATTATTGTCTTAAAGAAAATGGTTGGGTGAGTATTTGAGCTGCAAGCTACAGCAGCCACCTTTTTCACCGAATGCGACTTTTATTTGAAAGAATAACTGAAAAAAAAACCCTTTATGGCTATTTAGATGTCTGTGTTTGGCAGGACTTCTGCTTCTGGCCAAGATGGAGTGGTGGGGCCAGATGTACTCTCCTGCTTGGAACAACTAAACAACTGGACGACATCTAGGAAACATCAGTTCTCTGCATGGTGGACATCAGGCTATGAAGGACAGTGATCCTGAAATATGAGAAATAAATGAAGTGACCCCCTGCCTGCCCCAGGTTACTTTCTAGAGAAACTCTCCAGACCAGACTCAGCAATCTCCCTGAGTTGAGAAGAAACTAGCAATCTAAGGAGGCCAAGGCATGTGGAGGTCACTGGGCAGAGTACCAGAAAAAGATCCACAGAGAGCTCTGGAGCCACACAGGAGATCCACCTCCAGTATTCCAACACATATGGATCAGCACATGTGTACAAGGAGACTGTCGGAGACCATGTAATGAATGCCCCACCAATCACTGCCATTCATGCTTGGACTAGAGTGAAAAAAAAAAAAAAAAAAAAAGAAGAAGAACTTCATAGTACATGGAGAGTAAGATGAGTACTCAGTATAGCTGCACCTCTGTAGTGGGGAGAAATTAGCCCTAAACTCAGTAACACTCCAGACCCCCGCTAACAACAACACAATAAAGCAAGATCTGAAAGGATTAAACTGATTCCAAATAACATGACCACATTCCAGAACAAAGCTCAAGAATATGTATAGGAATAAAAATGTATATGGTACCCAATATGGTTAAGTTCATAATGTTTCAGGTCAAAAACAAAATTCCAGGCATGTAAAAAAAAAAAGAAAGAAAGAAAGAAAATGTGACTGATAATGAGAAGAAGGAAAATCAATCACAACTAAACCAGAAATTACACAATGACAACATCAGCAGACAAGAAGATCGTACACACTAAAAAGAGACTTGGACGCACTAAACAGACCCACATAAAATCCATAGAGGTGAAAATCTAAGATTCAATCTAAGGTAAGTAACACACTGGATGGAATTAATAGAAAATTAGACTCACAAAAGAAAATATTAGTGATGTTTAAAACAGCAATACAAACTATCCAAAGTGAAACACAGAATAAAGGAAAAATATGAGCAAATATCAGTGACAACTTCCATCAGTCTAATATATGCATGAAGTTCCCAATGAGGGGAAGGGACAGAAAAAGGTGGAAAAATAATGGCCTGAGATTTATGAATTTGATAAAAATTGTAAATGCACAGATCCAAGAATCTCAATGAGCCCCAAGCTCAAGAAACATAAGAAAACTACACCAAGGCATCTCGTAATCAACATCCTTAAATCCAGTGACAAAGAGAAGTTCTTAAAAGTGGCCACAGGGAAAGAGCACATTTGTGTACAGAGAAACACAGACACACATAACTGTAGAATTATCAGAGATTATGCACATAAGCTGGAAGACACGGAGTAACTTCTTTAAAGTACTAAAAGGAAAATAACAGTCAATTCAGAATTCTCTACCCATTAAAAAATACACTTCAAAAACAAAAACAAAATAAAGACATTTTTCATAGATACAAAAGCTAAAATAATTCATGATCAGCAGACACACACTATGTGAAATGTTAAGGGAAGCCATTCAGCCAAAAGGGAAATTATACCAGACAGAAATCTGGAGCTACATAAAGAAATGAAGAGCAGTGAGAATGGTAACTGCATGGGTATATATAGACTTTTTATTATTTAAATATCTTTAAAAGCTAATCAACCACTTAAAGCAAAAGTAATAAAAATGAATTGTGTGTTTTAGAACATATCTAGAAGTAAAATGCATGAGAAGAACAGAAAAAGGATATGAAGAGAGAATGGAAGTACACTATTATAAGGTTGTTACACTATGTGTATACATGAGACATATACCTGTATAGTGTATGTGTGTGTGTATATATACATTTACATTACGTCTTTCATTATACATGAAGTGATATACTATCACCCAAAAGTAGACTGTGATAAGTTAAAGCTATATACTAAAACCTCTAAAAAAAAAAAAAAAACCACTAAAATAACAAAGAAGCCAACAAAGGAAATAAAATGGAATAATTTAAAAAACAAAAATCTCTCAGTTAATCCAAGAGAAGAAAGAAAAAGAGAAACAGGGAACAAACAACAGATGACAGAAACCTAAACACATTGATAATCACATTAAATGTAAATGGTCTAAATACTTCAAATAAAAGACAGAGATTCCAAGAATGTATTAAAAAGCAAGATCCACATATATACTATCTCCAAAAAGTCCACAAAATAAGCTAAAAGTAAAAGGATGGAAGAAGGAAAACCATGCCAACACTAATAAAACGCAATTTAGAGTGCCTATGTTAATAACACACAATGTAAATTTCAGAACAAAAAATACTAACAGGGATGAAGAGGATCATTTTATAATGATAGAGGAGTCATTTAATCAAGAAGACATACTAGTCATAAATGTTTATGAAATAAATGAGAACTTCAAAGTATATGAAGCAAAAACTGATAGAAAGACAAGAAAAAAACAGGTAAATCTACAATTATAGTTAGAGATTGCTACATCCTTCCCTTCATAATTGATAAAAATAAGTAGACATGAAAAAGTGAGGATGGAGAAGACATGAACAACATGAGCATCCAACTTGATCTAATTATAGAACGTTCCAACAGCACAATACACATTCTTTTCAAGTACATCTAGAATACTTGCCAACATAGAGCATATACTGAGCAATGTCTCAATAAATTTAAAGGAACTCACAAAAAAAGAAATTCACATACAAAGTATGTTCTCTGACCATAAGAGAATTAAGTTAGAAATTAATAACAGACAAGTATTTGGCAGATACTTTTTCAAAAGTGAACATAGCAAGACTATCACTTCAACTGTATTTTATTTGCAAACATAAATTTTATGTTTGTAAATAAAAGGCAGAATTTGGGAAAACTTGTATTCATCCCTGTGAACTTGACAGATTGCAAAATTAAAAGACTTTCCTGAGGACTTCAGCAATAATATTAGCAAAGGTAATTTTATTTTGGTATTGTAGGATCAAATGTGTCAACATAAAGATCTTTATAACTCACTGAGCCAATATTTTCAAAAGGATCAATGTGATTTTACAAAACCCTGCCAGGGTGAAAGATCTTTCCAAAGATCCATATTAAAAGATGGTCTCCTCCAAAAGACAGGCAGATGGATTTTAAACGTTAACAGGGTACAAAAAGTTCATTGATACGTTTCAGATTCCACATTGCAACTTACCTTTAAGAAATTACTACCTTTTGGATTATGGTATAGTATCAAAGAGGAATATTCACAATTCTCTGAATGGCTATTAAAATACCACTTCCTTTACTAATTACACGTCTGTGTTAAGCTGCGTTTATTCATTCATTTCAACACATCCAAACAGTGAAAGTAGTCACACATAAGAATCCAATTGATGTTCATTAAGCCAAATGCTCAAGAAGTTTGCAAAAATATAAAATATTACCCTTTTCACTAAATTTTGTTTTCCTTTGGGAAAAAAAGTTATTTTTCAGTAAACAATATACTATTTATATTAGCATGAAATGAGTTTCTGTTATTTTAATGAGTTAATACATACTTTAATAATTTCTCAGTTGTAATTTAGAATGCAGTAAATATTGTAGCTGTAAGCCAGAAAAGAGAAGATTTGGGGGACCCTCAATAACTTTCAAAAGTATTAAAAAGATCCTGAGACCAAAAAACTCAAGAAACAGCTCTCTAGAGAAGATGAACTGTCAATTACCTCAGTTATAATCTATGCAAAAAAAAACAAAAAAGAAGTATTCTTTTTTTTTTTTTTGAGACAGAGCCTCACCCTGGATTGAGTATGACGACATCATCATCACTCACAGCAACCTCAAACCCTTTGGCTCAAGTGATCCTCCTGAGCTACTCCCTAGTATGCTCCCTAGCCTCCCTAGTAGCTGGGACTACAGGTGCCTGCCACGACACCCAGCTAGTTTTTTTTTTTTTTCTATTTTTAGTAGAGATCAGGATCTTGCTCTTGCTCAGATTACTCTAAAACTCCTGAGCTCAAGCAAATATTTGCAAACTCACTAGGAGATTCCGAGGTAAGTAACAGACTATTCGATGCAGATGCGTAGAAGTGATAATAATGACTGCAGCAGCTTTCCTGTATTATGCCCTTACTGTGTGCCAAAATCACACTCAGACTGAAATCCTTGTCACCCTCCAGCAATTAACACCATTCACATATTATGAATAAGGAAACTGAGGTTCTCAAAGGTTAAATTACTTGTCTAGAGGGTGAGGGAATCAGAATTTGAATCCAGATCTGTTGAATTCCAAATCAGTAACACCTCCCACTTTCAAATTTCTCTGAAACTGCCATGTCATTCTCGCCTCTTCTCTCTGCGATGTCTTTCTTCTTAGAACTTGCCTGACAACACATCACAACATTCGGGTATTGTCTCTGCCCCCTTAGAATGGGAACACCACGAGTGCAGAGAGGTGTGTTTATTCACCTCCGATACCCACATGCGTACTGAGCGGGTGCAGAATACTGTGCAATGCCCAGGGGACGCAAGCGGGCAGGAAAAGGGCCTCGGCGCAGGGCTGTGGACCACACCTGACCCATGACGACTAGCCTCCCTCTCCGGGCCCCATGGGGCATGACGAGAGACAAGTGCTCCTGCATTCCAAAGCCGAGCATGGTGGCCAAGAGTAGAATGATCAGAGAAACACGGGGAGAAAGGATAACCTTGAAAGTACGCTCATGAATGCTAGCAAGGAGGATATTCCTGAAATCAAGTCGCAGTTTCAGAGAGCAGCCAGGGACCTGACTGAGGAGACACTGGTGCTGGAGACGGCCTGAGAAGTTAGAGGGACCCAGGGGCTGGGTGTATCTGGCAGTTATCACTCACTCACGCTATGATTCTGGCTGCGGGTTCACTCTGGCCCCCAGATCCACCACCCTGAGACTCACTGGCATTAATATCTGAGCTCTACAAGTAAGACAATGCAATACTTGACAGCTATTTCACTGTTTGCTTGTCCACATTATCCACTTTTTCTCCTGGGCTTAGTTTCTGCCATAAACTTGGACCCAGAAAAGTGTCAGGAAGAAATACACTAAAGAGTGTCTCTGGTTGGCAGTAAATGTACATCCAGGCATCAGTACTGAAGGGAACAAATAAAAAGTCTAAGGGTCTCTGTATCTACGCCCAACCTCCCTAACTATCTAAGACAGATGGCTGCATCCCACGTTAAAGACTTGCTAGAATCTCCCTCGGTGCCCACTGTCAGGCTAAATCCATCCCACACTCTTCAGCTGGGTGTCCCGGGTCTTGCCAGTTTCTCCCTCCCCTGCCAGCACAGATACCCCAGCCACCTTCTCATCTTCTGAAATCTGGCTCCGATTTCCTGTAGACCAGGTTCAAATACGGCCAGCCAGGGAGACACCACAGCTGCCACCAAAAACGCTTAGCTGACTGAGTTTGCTGAAAATACGGTCCCAAGTGAGGCTCGAAATTTAAAGAACTGATAAGAAAATGTAACCTGGCATATATCGATCTCCAGGTCATCGAAATATATAACTACGTTTCAATTCGTCCCCTCCCCCAGGTCCAATGGGCCTCCCAGGAGCTGTGCTTTCAGGTTTCAGCCTTAATTGCAGATATTTAAATGCAGCCCAGGCATCACTATTGATCCCCAAAGCAGCCTTTTAACGCTGATATTCATGATGTTATCAGGAATCTCGGCAGCTGGTGAGTGATGTGTGTATATCCAGTCGCAAACGGAAGGCCTCTTTTTTTTTCCACTCTATCCCCAGAGGTGAGAAAGGTAATGTGTGTCATTGACGGTTCTTCAACCACCTTCCCACCTTTTTCTTTAGCCATGGAAGAAGATGAAAACTTCAAAGGTGGGTCAAAGGAATCCCAGGGCCAGGAGTCCCCCCCAGGCCTGACTCTGCCACCTCTCAAGAAAGGCCATCCATGAGGATAAGACTGTTTTGAGAAGAAACAGAATCATCCCACCCCTTAGTTTCTGGGTCAAAAGCCCCAGAAATCCCCCTCCCGCCCCGTGCACCCACACAGCCTTTACTTTCTTATCGGAAACCACTCATGAAGTTCTCTCAAACCTTTTGCAACAAATTTTACATTCTTAGCTACAGGGAGCAGGAAACCCAGCCGTGCCGTGGGCATCATGTCCCTGGCCTGGCTCCCTCCCCTCACAGTCCATTCAGCTGAATCACATGTGGGCCGGGCAGCAGATGCTGCCCAGGTAGACATTAGAGAAAGTCAAGATTAAGTCCACGAATACTAACAGAGCCTGAGCCGCAGTCCACAACCTGGCCCATCTCTAGACTTGCCTCTCTCTGCCCCGTGCTCGTGCCCCACCAACCATCGCTCTTGCAGGCCCCTTGCTAGGATGACACATCTCATTGCTCATGTGGTTCCCCCTCTCCCCGCTCTTGGTCAAATCTTGATTACTCCTTAGATTTAGCTCACACATAACTTCTCCAGGAAGCATTCCCCAAACCCTCTTCCCACCCTCTGTCCCCAAAGTAGGGAAGCAGTAGTTATCCGCACTCTGATCCAATCTACCACTCCACCAATCTGGCGTGCTGAGCTCACCGTCTTGGTCTCTGCCTACCCCCACGCCCCTGCGAGCACCTTGAAGGCAGAGGCAATGTCTGAATTATTTAGCTGTCTCTCCAGCACGCAGCCCAGTGCCTGCCGTGGAGCCATGCTCAAATTCCTGTTAAATGTAGCTACGCCCACCCTCCTCAACCACCCCCACCCCAGGAAGGCCAGGGGGCTCGTGAAATGGACTCCAGAAACAGGTGGACTCAATGCACACCATGCATCCTACAGCTCCTTCCAAGGCCCTGCAGCCTTTTAATTTAAGAGGCCCCAGCTATTTGCCTGTGCACCCTGGAGATTCAACCATCCCTCTTCTCTGCAGCACAACTTCACGGCCAGGGCCCCCAGGCCTCCAGAGCCTGCTCTCAGGTCCTGCAGCACTGACTCCCGTGGGGGGAGAAATCATTGCATTCAGATCAGCTACCGCAGCAATAGGTCAGGCTTCCAGAAGCCTCCCCCAAACGCTGATTAATGGGCAGGAGCAGCTCTTGCGCATCTCATTACACACACAGCTGCAATGAAACCATCTTTGCTTTACAGTTTTGTGCAGGACATAAAAGTGGGAAATATCCCAGCCTTCAGAGGGAACAGGCTATGAATATTGAAGCAGCCCTGGGTTATTAATCCAGCACCATTAGTCTTAGGGAGTCACCCTAGCACTGACCCCCTAGAAGGAAATTTCTCTTGCTGTCCATTTCTCATTTCAAATTATCCACACAGCCACCGTACCTACCACCTGTGAATTATTTGATATTTTGGAGAGGAAAGTAAACAATATAAAAAATCAGCAGAACTTAGGGGATCTATAAATTCTTAGCAAGTTATTTTCAGAGTGAGGAGAGCTGATTCATATGGCACTTTACTTCCCAAGACTAATTTAGTTCGCTTTTTTTTTCCTCTTATTAATAGGAGGTAAGCACCCTGGAAAGAACACATTTTCATTCTTGGCAGCACCTGTCAAGAGGATCCCAGACCCACAGCCCACGTCGAAGGTTTATCCCAGAATGGTGTCCATGGAACAGACAGGACACAGCAGCACTGGCCGTGTCAGGCGAGCGATACTTCAAGCACCCTGAGAACAGAAACAGTCGGGTGCTTTAGAGGACGGCGTCACATGGCCAGTGCAGCCAAAAGCATCATATTTACCCTTCCCTGAGGAAGATGCAGTGAAATAGAGAAAGCGGCCCCATCTTAATATTTATCCAAATATACGGAGTCTTACTGTTGTTGTTTTGCCGATGTTTCTTAAGATACCACTAGTTTCCCCAGTGTGTCCACATGTGGAGTTTGCTTTTTTTCAGTCCCCCAGGGGCTCGGTGCTCTTTTACAATAGGAAGGCTCACGTCTGTCCGTACTCTTCAGCCACAATCCTTTCCTCCTCTTGCTCCCTCATCTTCTGGGACTCCCATTACAAGTGTGTCGGATCTTCTCTTCTGTATTTCCTCGGGACTATCTTACACTTAGCTAACTCTTTCTCCAGCAAAATGTCTACCCTTTTTTTTTCTTTAATCCCACCTATTAGGAGTCTCGGCGTCTTGGTTTTAGTTTCAGATATTATCTCTTTTTACATCTAGAAGAACGTATTCTTTTTAAAACCGCCTGTTTCTTCCCATCGTCTCCTAGTCATGGATTTTACTTCTTATTTTGACTTTTCATACATTTCACACGAATTTGGCCTCACGGTCTTCTCAGACAGCTTTACAATCTACAGCTCTTTTTTTTTTTTTTTATTGACAGTCTACAGCTCTTGAGACACAAATTCTCCTTCCACAACTGGTGTTGAATGTACCCTGTGGTAGTGGATTTTCTTGTTTGCTTTGCCATTCTTGTCTAAGAGCTTATCTACATTGGGAGACCCCCAGTTTTTTTCTATGGGACTCTGACTTTGTGTCCCATGTGGAGGAACCCACACACACACAGGACAGGTCTACACTGACATCTGACAAAGCCCTAGGCGAGCCACTAGTTCTGGACCAAATTTTATGCTGTTTCTCTGTGCAGAGTTCCTGCCCACGCAGACAGTGCAGGGTGTGGTCCCATAGCTATAGCAGTCTAGGCTTGGCGCCCTCCTTTCTGCAGGAAGCCCTTACTAGGGGAAGGGGCTAGGGGAGCATCCTAGCCTTCCCTCCTGAGCCAATAGGAAGGATTTTTCTGGGTTTTATTGACAGAAAAGAGAGTCCCTTCCTGTTTCCAGTTTGAAAGGCCCAGCCGTAAGGGATTTACTGTGGAAGCTCCAGCAGAGCCACTCAACTGGAACTCTAAATTTTATCTGTGTTTCTAGCACCTACAAATCTCCAAGTCTCATCTTTGAATTCGACTAGGGTTTTGCTGCTGTCATGACTAACCCAACGTTTCTATGGGTCTGGAGAGACAGAGAGAAATTCCCACCTGTGCATAGATGGCACCTTGGCTGTAAGTTCTGCTGTATCTCCCCCCTCCCTTGGCCCGAGGAAATTATGCTCCTGCCTAATATTCACCAAGAACACTCACCAAATCCGAGACATAGCTAGCTGACCCTCCGTCAAAGGCCTCATGGATTTTGCCAGTAAATACTAGCCAATCAGATAGAGAAAAGACGATGACAGAAAAAGTGGAAAGTTGCAGAGGCAGTTGTGCCTGGATTGTCCAAACACTTGGAAACGAATATCTGATTGACAGTGACTGCTCCATGTCACGCTACACTAACTGGGGAGGCTAAACCAAGAGGAAATCTCTCTCCTAACATCCCCTTGCCGCATAGACAGCCCACACCAAACTGCCCCCACCCGACACTCACAGATCAGGGTCATCTCACACACTGCCCATTCTCCTGTCCTGACCACCAACCAGACAAGTCTAGAGGGAAGAGATAATAAGTAGTCCCTCCCCCACACCGATGGCATCCGCTGCGGACACAGAAGCAGCAGAGAGAGGCAAAAAGGCAACCACCATCTTCTCTTCAGGCTCAATCCCAATCTGAAGAGCAGGTAACAAGCACTTTCCCAAGCAGGTGACAAGCAATTACTCACACTCTCTGCTGACTGTCCCCTAAGGGACATTCCTACCCCACCCCACAACTGGTGCTAGGGAAGTCACCCTCCAGAGACCCAGGTGTGAAGCAGAACTCTGCCGGCAGTGTGGCCTTGGGCAAGTCACTTCATTTCCCACCTCTGAGTCTCTGGGGACTGAGTCAGAGTTATTTCTGCAGCCTTATCAGATTAAACCGCTCACCTAATGGGAGTGGCTGTTGACGCTGCTAATAATGATCTTACCATGCCCAAACCTCAGAAATAAACTGCCTTTTGCTAGCTCTGTCTCTGTCTATCTTAAAGGGAGTCATAATGCAGCTTTTCTGAAAGTTAAATATCCCAAAACTCTCATTGTTTTCCTTCCTGAAATGGGTGTACGGCAGCCGAGTTTGGGCGCAAGTACACACCTGGGAAACACCACCGCAATTAGGCCAGTGAACACACCTGTCACCTCCAAATGTCCCTCTGCCCCTCTGCCCTGCCCTGTCCAATGGGTGGCTTTGATTATAATTTTAAAACCCAATAAGAAAGAAGGAAAGAAAGAGGTGGACAAAGAGGAAACAGAAGGAGAGCAGGAGAGCGTGTGTGACGGCCGAGTTTCAGTCTGGAGAGACGGAGCAGCAGAGAAATGCAATGTCCACTGCGGGACCGAGTGACTAAGAGGGAAGCTGAAGCCATCAGTGCACAGCTGTCCCCTCCCCGGGGCTGGAGGAGGCACCCACTGTCTCTGGTGGCTCCAGATGCCCCTGCTCAGGTGCGGGCTCCAGCCTGGCAGGGACCCTGCTCCTCGTGCTCCATCGCACCGCCCCATTCTTCACTGTCAAGGCCTTGCCGGAGCACAATCCATCATAGCCACGTTCAGAAGCCACCCATGTAAATGCCGAGTGATTCCGCTTGGCGAGGGCCTGATTGCCCTGAAGGGAGTTTCTCCAAGCGTCTCTGACACCTGTGGTCCTCTGGCTGACTGTGTCAGCCATGAGGCCCCTGAGCCTCTGGGTGGGTCCCCAGACTGCCTCCTCCCACCAGCACAAGGAGGGGTTAGAATCAGGGAGTGCCCAGGCCTAGGTGACCCACACCTAGCCTGGAGTTTGCAGTGATTATGGCCTGAGCCTGGAATCAGAAGAGGCCCTTGCCAGGGCAAGGACAGGTGAGGGCTGCTCAGCTTCCCAGTGGGGTCAATTAGGAGATGAGCCAGCTCTATACAACAGCCTGGTGAGAGCAAGCCCACACCCCCCACCCCACTCAGGTCCCTACAGGACAGGAGGCCCCCAGCTGCTTGTGCCTCTAGCTCTGGTGTCTGGCTCTTAACCATATTGCTGCCCATGTCATAGCTCAAGGCCAAGCCCACAGTTTGCAGACCCAGCTCTCACCCTCAACAAACACAGAAAAACATACTATAGAGGCCCTTGGAGGGCCCAACCCTTAAGCCTTGGGTATGGGCTGGCAGGAAATTATTGGTCTATTGCCTCTACACTTGTACATAGCATAATGCCAGGGATACTTTCTGAGAAATGCCTTGTCAGGCAAACATCACCGAGGGCACTTTCATACAACTGGCTGCACTGCCCCCTGCACACCTGGGCGTATGGTCTTTCCTATCTCTGCAGGGCTGCACTGTGCAGTGTGCCACCGGGCTCCGTACCATGCACAACACAGTGGTGAGTGTGTAGCTAAACACATCTAAATGTAGAGAAGGCCTGGTACAAACATGGTTTTACACAAAACATGGTGCGTGTATACCATGGAGTACTACTCAGCCAGCAAAAGGAACGAATTGATGTCTTTTAGAGCAATGTAGATAGAATGGGAGACTATTATCCTCAGTAAAGTATCTCAAGAATGGAAAAACAAACACCACTTGTACTCGCTAATAATTTGGAACTAACTGATGAGCACACATGGGTCTAGAAAGAAGTAAAAATCATTGGGAATCAAGATGGGGAAGGAGGGAAGGGAAGAAACCCATCCAACAGGTACAGCGAGCACTACTCAGGGGTTGAGCACTCTGATGGCCCAGACTAACGCAGCACTAAAAACTGTCCATGTAATGAAAACATCTGTACCCCTTGAATATTTTGCAATTAAAAAATAGTTTTTTAAAAACGGTGTCAAATACTCGGCCAGTCACTGGCCAACAGGTCTCTGCAGCACGGAACTGCGTGTGTTTTGGAATATCCTTTCACAGCCCTAATTGGCTCCAATTCCCACTCCTGATTATAGAATGAATTACTTCGGGACTCAAAACAGAATTGCCTGTTCGAAAAGATGGGAGGTTTTTCCACAGGTAATATTGATGAATGTGGCTTTGCAGCCCTTCTGGAAAAAACAGCCTGGTCACGCCAGCATCTGCTCCGGGCAACCCCCAAAGAGCCCCTTAAACAAGACGCCCTGGGTCCCGTGTTCTGAGCTTTCAGCTGAACCTGTTTCTGGACTCACCACGCTGGGGAAGAGGAGAGAGAGCTGCCGGCTTCCAAAACCATGTCGCAGAAAACTGTTTCCACAAGGGCTGGACTTCAGGCACGTGTGTGTGGAACGGGGTCGGGAGAGCCAGGCACGGGCGCTGGGATTCGGTGGAAACCAGTTTCTCTAGGAAACCATCTGATCTCAGGGTCAAAGGCAAAGGCTCTCAGTGTGTCTGTGGTCTTGCTTTCTCCAAGGAGATTGTTACCATGTTGGCTCAGCAGCAGAACACACAGACTCTGACCGATGGTTTCCATCATTTACGCTGTGGGGTTTTTTGTACTCTGATGGATCTGTAACATTTCTCACAGTGGAACATTCTCCCCTCTGGGAGGCTGAGGGGGTACCTGGTACCCCACACCTAGTTCTGCTAAGCAGGCCCCTTCTATGACTTCCCTCCTCACTTCAGGGCTTTGTCACCCCTGTCCCCACCTGTGTGCCTCTTCTCCACACAGGGGACCTTGCTGAATTTCTGCGCTGCCTAAAGTCTTACCCCAACTCAATCTTTCTACTTTAGAGTTCGAGCTCGCTGATGAGTGTGCTGTCACGCAGAGGGAACGGACACCAAATGTCCCCAACACACCTTTACAGACACCATTCCAGTTGACAATAAAGGTTTGGACCATGAAGACCCTTTTAGAAGTCCCCCAGGCCAACTCCTCAGCTTGCCAGCCAGAAACCCAAGGAGCCGTGGGTTCCAGGGAACCCTGAGTTGAAGCTACAAAAAAAATGGCAAGTCAGCAGTTCTGAAGCAATTCAGGAACATGGGCACCTTGCCACGGTAGCATGGAAAGCTTTCAGGAGTCTGCTCTGCCCACCAAGGTCCCCTGGCCAAGATGGAATACAGAGCCAGAGTGAGAGTGGATGCCCTCGGGCCAGGAGGGCGTCACCTATGGTCTGTTCAGGCTCCCAGGGGGACTTCTCAGGCACGTTCCCCAAACTCAGCACCCTCCTCCGGGTCCCCAGGCAGCTTCCCCACTGCTGAGCAGAGATAACAGACCAGGGCATGGGTCGCTCCAGCAGCCGAGCTCGTCTAGGCTGGAGGCAGTAACGGCTGGGGAGGAACAGGAACTGCATTAAAACCAAGAAATGACTCCGGGAATAGGTCTGACCCCAACGCAGGGAAACGAATCTCCCCTCACAGAGACATGCTCTGTGGGTGCCACGGCTGCGTGACGGGGAGGAAGGTGGGACTCCTTTCTGCTACCAAGACTGTCTGGCTCGCTGCTGGAAAGACACCCAACAGAAGCAGCCCTCTGCTGAGTCCTGCTACTATTCTGGTGTAGTCTGCCGTGTGGATTTGGCAGGGGGGAGGGGAAGAGAGGACTCAGAAGGATTGGAAAAGTTTAAAATGACTGTGGAGTTCTCCACTCGGGAGAAAGAGACTCCTACACAGATCTCATCCCTACCTAGTCTTTCTGGGATAAAGACAACAGCAAAGTGGTGCCCCCCCCAACCCCCACCCCGGCAAGCCTGCTGGAGACGACAGACACTCACGCCCTCCATCCTAGGCACCGCCAGCCACCAGCCCGCCCCGCACTTCCCTGCTTCACTGGGTCTTCATCTGCTCCTTGTCTACAACTTTGGTCTTGGTAAACTCATTTGAGACCATTAAAAAGTTTGTTCAACAGAGTTGCTCTTGGACCCAGGAGTCAAGAGACAGGTCCTAAGCCCCAACTCCACCCATCCCCAGAGTGCCCCAGACAAGGCCCGTGGCTACTCAGAGCCCAAGAAGAGCAACCCAGGTGGTCTGGATTTGGAAACCATCAAGGTGGGACACAGGCTGGGTGCTGCTGTGGGTAGGCGTCCTCCACAAAGGATGTGCCTGAGACCGTCTGTTAAAAAGCCTCAAAGTCAAGGCCTCTGGGCTGGAGACACTCACAGGAAACATGGCATTGCACCCAATTCCACAGAAATAGCCAGTGAGTCTCTGACTTTCCACTTTTGCTGGGGGGGGGGGGGCCAATGGGAACTGTGTACAAGGAAGCAGGCCAGGGACTGACCCAGGCCCCACCCACACGAACCCACATTCCCAGGCACTCAGTCATTCAGTCCTAAATAGGTTCGTCTGCAGGACACCAACTAGTGATCCCAGGACAGGGAGCAAAAGAAAAAAGATGAGACGAGGCCGCGAAAACACAGAACGATTTGTTTCCTCTCCACTCTTCATTTAAAGAATAAATATAAAGACATTGGACAGTGTGTCTATTTCCTACAGAAACCCGGAACTCAGCATTTCCAATTCCTACAAATATCCAAAGTCTCAAGCTTGAAAATGACACACAGTAGGCCTTGATAAACGCCTGCTGACAGAGCATTTGCGCTAAGAAATAAGGCGTTTACTTGAACAAAGCACAAACGCCAGCTCTTTGGAAACCCTTCCCGGCTGTGCTTGTCTATATCTGTAGGAGCGCCTGAGTGGAGATCACCCAGCCACAAAATCCTATTGTTTCAGAGCTTGAACTGACCATCGACATCATCTGTTTCAGCGTCATCATTTAACACTGTGGTCCTCAACCCTGTGCCACGGATAAGTGCTGTGGCCTGTTGGGAACTGGGCTGCCCAACATCACCACCTGAGCTCCGGCTCCTGTCCCATCCCCTCCCCCACCCCACCTTCGTGGTCTTCCCTGAAATTGGTCCCTGGTGCCAAAAAGGTTAGACACCACTGATTTAACAGATATGAACAAAATAAGGTTAAAAAAATAAGTAAAGACCAGAGAGGGAAAGCAACTTAAGCCAAGTCACACAGCCAGGACCAGGAGGACCAAGCTCCCAGCACAGGTGCGGTGACTCCCAGATCAGAGCCCACTTCTTTCTACAGCTATACCTCCAGGGGCAGAGGATGAAACAGCTCAGGCTTGGACCCAGTCAGCACCATCCAGACCACTGTGTTTCTCTCCTGTGCACAAATGGTCAAAGACTCTCCATGGAGACGGGAAATGTGTGGTGACACGGCCAGGAGGAGGTGGGTGGGCAGGGAGGTAGAAAGAAATCCTGTTAACAGAATGCAGGTTCAGGAAATTGAGGGTTATGCTTATTAGAGATTTTAAGGATACAGAGAACACCAAAGTTCTACGAAATTAATTTCTCCTTCCTGTCATTCGCTGGGGTTCATTCATCCCTTAGACAGCTGAGTGCTGACAGTTTGCAGAGTGCTTGAAAGGTTATAAAAATGAATCACACACTGACCCTGCCTCCCTGCGTCTAGAAACATAGGCCGTGCATAAAATAAGGCAAAATTCAGCAGGAAAAGGTGCAAATAAACATGATGGGAACAGACTCGTACCCAGCCACCGAAAAGGAACCAGCTATTGATACGCGGGACAACATGGATGAATAGCAAAGGGGTCGGCGGAGTGAAGGGACCCAGCCCCCATGTGACAGTCTTAAAAAGAACAAACCCCAGCAGCAGACAAGAGATCCATGACTATGAATTTGGGGAGGGCAGGGTGTGACTTGGGATTGAGGGAGCTGCTGGGGTTAGAAGTCATAGCGTGGTGTGTCCCCCCAAATGTCCATTTTACTCTATAATCATTTAAAACATAAAATTTAAAAAACAGAACAAAAAACATCAACACTGTGCCTTCAGAGGAAAGGCAAGTTAAGTCTAGCTGGGGCTCCAGGGAAGACAACTAGCCAGACCCTGAAGGCAGACAGGATGGGGACAAGGGAACAGTGGAACATTCCAGACAGAGGGAAGGAGCCGGGCAGAGGTGAAAGGCACTGCAAGGGCAGCTGGGATGTGGTCAGAGGGGCAGGAAAGACACGCCGGGAAATCCAGTTATTAGCCCATCACACTCGACTGTCCCCACTCCGTCCCATGGATGGGTGTCGTGCTGGCAAAGGACAATTGCTCTGAAGATTAGAAAAGTTGAAAATTCCCAGGTGCTGGTCCAGCCAGCAAACCCAGAGCAGCACAGGGAATGGAAACTTACAAATCCCTGGCATCTGTTCTGAGAAGGAACGCTATCCTGCCATTTTCAAAATTTCTTGACTTGGAATAACAGGATCAGAGGCTCTGGGAGCTGGAAGGAAATGTACAGATCATTTAGCCTGCCGTTTTTGAGTCAGGGAGCCTTTTGAGAGGTGGAGAAAAAAGAAAAAAACCCCAAACTCCATACTCTTTCTCCAGAAGACACCCAGAAACCCAGTGATGCTAATGGACTCCAGACATTGGTCATAAACTCCTTGAAACTCACCCCTGGATATACTGGGGGTCTAGACTGTCCACAGGACCCAGACCAAGATGCCCAAACATGACCCAGATCAAGGAGCTCAGACTGTGGCTTCTCAGCGCCATCCACCTCTCACAAGGAGCCTGGCTGCAGCACCAGAGAAAAGAGCCTAAATTTATACGTTGAGTTATTAGAAGTAATTCTAGACCTGATGGCAGGGGACGGTGCTCACACGTGGTTTTGCTGCCTTAACAGAAGCTGGGCTATTTCTCTCCTCACTGGGCCAGGCTTCAGTTATGAAAAGGCCCTACTGGGCGATCTTGTCACTGCCCCATCCAACAAGCCAGGCTGGCGCAGGGAGCAAAATCAAGTTCACATTTCCAGTGGGCTTCGGGCTCCCAGGAAAAGGAAGCCTGTCTCCAGCTGGCTCACAGTTGACTGAATCTCCAACCCCCTCAGGCCTCCTGGGCTATTTATAGACTCACACCCTAAACATAAACTGTTGTTTGCAGCTTTTGCAAGGCCTAGCCCAAGGCGGTCTCCATCCAGACTCCATCTGTGTAGACACCAGCAGGTAAGAGGCTGCTGCCTGCCTCTTGATGGGGTTTGAAGAACAGGGCCTGACGGGGCCACCAAGCCCAGGCCTCAGTTTCCCCCCACCAAGCTGGGCACCTTCTAAGGCACACCTGCCCCACTCCTGCACTGCCCAGCAGGCCGGGTGCCTGGGCAGAGAGAGCCCCCCAGAACTGCGCTCACAGGCTTCCCATCTCCCACATAGACCGGTCTATTTTAAGAACTATATTTTTAGGACAAGCAAATGTGCTGGGTTTCCACGTTCCAAGATCATGGCCTCGCCTCTGGCAGCAGCTCTATTGCTAACCCTCCTTGTCACTGCCCATGGAGGCAGCTCTCAGCTGGCTGCTCATTGCTGGGGCTTTAAAGAAGAGGGGTCTCAAGGAGGGGCCTGGGAGAGTAGAGGCAGGATGGCAAGGAAAAATCCTGCCAGCCCTGGGAGCTGAGAACTGCAGATGAATCCTCAGGTTCACCATCAACAACATCTAAGATCGTAACATTGATCCAACAGATAGGGCAGGGCCCTGTCCACACCAGGGATGAGAGGGTAGGGGTGGAGTTGTGAGTCTGTTACCTCAAAGTTCAACCCCCCAGAACACCTCTACTACCTACAACCAAAAACAAAACACCTCTGGGCCACGCTTTACTTGCCTACATGCCAAGGACGGCCAGTTTGGCCCTTGATTGAGGAAAGACTGAAGAAGGACAAAGGCAGGGTCTGGAGAGCTGGTGGGAGGGGACAGCAATGTCCCTGGAGAGACACCGGTGCAGGGAGGTGCCCGGCAGGGGTGATGAGTTCAGGGGGCATTTCGAAGATGGACACAACAGGTGTGCTGAAGGACGGAACTTGTGGAGACCAAGGGAGGGCAGGAAAGGCCCTCAGAGGTGGTCCCCGGGCTTCTTGCCTAAGACACTGGCAAGAGAAAAACAAAAGATGAGACATGGGGAGAAGTTATAGGTGCTCAGGCTCAGCACTCAGGAGGTGCCAGAGAGCACTGGACGGGGAGGCTGGAGATCGGAAGAGCAGCCAGGCCACGGGCACGTAACAAGAAGCTACGTCCAGAGACCTGAGTCTGAGCCCCAGGGTGCACGGAGGGCATCCAGGGACAGAGCCGGGCGGTTGTAGGATTTAGAGGTGGCAGATGAGGAAACTGAGGAGGCCACCCCGAGGGCAAGAGCAGGAAGCAGTGTGCGCTGCCAGCCGGGCAGCTAAAGAACAAGCACCTCAAGGAGAAGAGTGACCGCCACGCCAAATGTGCCAGCGGGCACAGGGTGAGGGCTAGCAGCCAGTGCACCCAATGTGCTGGCTGACAGGATGAGGGCTCAGCGGTGCCACTGGACATGGCACCATGGATGTCGAGGACAGCAGTGTTGGTGGCATACTGGGGTGACAGTCTGAGTGCGGAGTGTCTGAGAGAACAGGCAATGGATCAGGGCTGCAGAGTGGTGACCATTATCTCAGAGCGTCTCCCTGTGGGTGAGGAGAGGGATGACCAGAGCCCAGGGGAGGTGGGATTTGCAGTGGGGTAAGATGGGCGAGATGGCAGCAGGGTCTCATGCTGATGGGAAGATCCAGGGCAGGGAGAGAGGCAGATGCCAGGGAGGCAGGAGGCAGGACCCAGTGCCACAGTGCACAGGCCCAGGCATCCTTGTGATGGGAGGACGGTGGCAGGTCTGGCAGGAAGAGGCTGAGGACATCCTCTCAGATCGTTTCCTCCTCACAAGGTCCACGGCTTGCAGAGGGAGGAGAAGTATTGGGGCTTGGGGAAGAGAGAAGGCACCTGAGTCCCCTTGGAGAGCAGAAGGCATGGACAGGAGTCACCAGGAGGTGACGTGAACAGTGATGCCACTTGCAGCTCTCCCCTGGCTGCACGTGAGCCACACAAAGCAGGCCAGGAGCAGGGTGAGGGCTGGCACTGGCCAGGGTGTGGCTTCACCAGGTAGGCAGCATGAAGTGACCGGGCCAGGGAGAGGCACCCACAGTATCAGGAGCTTGTAGTCCCAGGGGCATCGGAGGACTTGGATGAGTGGGCTGGAGAGGCAGGAATTTGGAGAGTGGGATGTTTGCAGATTGGGAATCTAGAGGGAATGGTGATGAGGTCACAGTCAACATACATTAATGAGCAGCCCCACCTGCCAGCCTCTGAGCTGAGCACTTGGGACACAGCAGTGACAGGTGGGGGGCATCTCCCCCTTGTTGAGCTCACAGTAGGGGGGGGACCAATGAGGAAAGGAACAAATAATGAAGCAGCTATAAACTGTGAAGTGTCCTGAGGGGACAAACAAGGCGGGGAGGGAGCTGGGGAGGGCGTATTTTAAAGACAGAGCTCAAGGGTTGCCTGGCAGGGGCGGGGTGTCTGAGCAGCTGGAGGAAGGTCAAAGCACAGCCCTCCACACCTGTGGAGCACAGGCTGGGCAAGGCCAGACATGGTGCTAGGAAGGTGGGAGGGGACCTACAGGCCACACTGAGGGTCGAGAAGCTTCTAAGGGCATCGGGGAGCAAAGGAACACAAGCCGAACTGGGACATCTCCTCCTCATTCACCCACAGTGTGAGAGGACCAGCCACAGAGTCCAAGGTGGCTTCCTTCTGTGCCAGGACAGGAATCAGTGAGCAGAGCTCCCACTCATGACAGTGGGTGCCAACCAGTCATCGTCCACAGGGACAGCGGCTGTGATGTTTGGGGCTGGAACTATCACCCCAACAATCAGGACTGGACAGTGGCAGCCACTGCTTATCTGCTGTACCTGCCCAGGTCACAGGACCAGATGAGAGCTTTTCCCATTGTGTGCTCTACTGTGACGGGTCCGGCCGAAACAGAAGGGGCTGAGGACAGGAAGCTACTGGTAAGAAATGTCACTAATGAAAAATACCCGGGGTTTGGGCGGGGGGGGGGGGGGGTGTAGCAAGTGATAATGCTGACACGCACACAAAGAGCATCTATTCTGTGCCAGGTCCTGTGACATGAGCCTTCCGAGTAATATCTTGTAAAATCTCAGTATTTTCTCCATTTTACAGGTCACACAGCCATTTATCTGTGGAGCTGAGATTTGAACTCAGGTCTTTCCAACCCCCAAGTCCATTAGCCAGATAGCTAAGATGATGAAAATAAGAAAGCAGGCAAGATGCTCCAGAAAGCATCTTCTGGCATCTCAGCACTGATCCAACCTGGGAGTGGTCAAAGGCTCCTGGGGACAGTGACACTTGATCCCACAGCCCAGGGTCACTAAGCACAGCCAAGCTCAGGCAATGTGGGGGTGACAGCTCAGAGCCTGCACGCTGGATGCAGCATAGGGAGCCAGGTCCAGAACCGGATGAGGGCCCTGCCCTGGAGCTGGTGCTCTCTGGGGTGTCTTCAGTCACCTCCTCTCCCTTCTCTAGGCTGAAGCTTCCCAAAGATCCAGGGAGCCCTCTCAGTGACCCGTCCTGCAGGCCAGGGTTTCGGTTTACCCCTGATGACTGACATCTAGCCCAGGAATAAATCCACATCCAGAAGAAACCAAACCAAACCCAGGCAAGTGCTTGACCTGACAATGGAAAGGTGTCAGTGAAAGCCCAGGAGCGGCTCTTTTCTGTCCACACCAGCCAGCATCTCACATGGTCAGTGTTCTCAAACCCACACTCAAGGCCCAGACACCGGAGGCTCGAGAGGCGAACCCCTGAGCAAAGGCCTTTTGGGCCAGGCTAGAGCCCAAGGCTGAGGACAGTGGGAAAACAGCCTACAGGCTGTAGTAACAGAGGCCCCAGGGCCCTGGACAAAAACCAGAACCAAATCCAGAGCTTCATCAGTCAAACGTGACCCAGAGGCTCTGCACAAACCCGCTACTGGAAATGTACATCTGAGCCGAAAGGCAAACTCCTGAGCCAGGCTGGACTGGCGGTCTGGGTGCCACACAGCACAGGGACAGGTGCAGCCTGGCTCACACTCACCCCTGAGCTTCCCAGAGTGGCAGGTGTCTGTGAAGCAGCCACAACCTGTAGCCCATCCCATTCTGAGGCTGCAGCTGACAATCTCCACGGGCTACTGGGACACAGGACCCAGCAGCAAGCATGCCCACAGCCGGGGAGCACAGAGCAGGGGAAGGAGGAGGCGCAGGCAGGGGCCTTCCTCAGGCCATGGAGCTGCACCCTGGTCTTGGAGCCACACAGCCCCAAGAAGACACAGACCCAGGCTTCCTGCCTGCCCATCACAATGCCTCTGGGGGAGCCTGTGCCTCTGCCCCCACCTTAAAGTCCCTGTCACCATTCTCATCCCCCAGAGCCTCCAGCAGCCAACAGAGCCCCAGAAGCCCCTGGTCCAAGGCCGCATCATTCTGAGGAGCAAACAGGCCCAAAGAGGGAAGGACTGACAGTGTGAGGCCCTCGGTGTCTTCCCCTCGCCCTGAGCTCCTCGGGTACAGGCTAAGGGCGCTTTGCCTGAGCTTGACAGAACACAGCTGCTGACCTGTACCAAGGGAGGACCCCGGCCCAGGGAAGGGTCCTTTCCCCATCAGGACGTGGCAAATTTCTTCTCCAGCACCAAACCACAGCATTTATCCTTGGGTCATTTGAAGCATATAAATTAGGTTAAATATTTCATTCACTAAACAGCTCCGATAGCTATGGATCCTACCATAAGTGAGCAGAAAGTTAATTCCGCACGTACTCAATAATATAAAATAATCATCTCGAATGAATATTTTACAGTTTGCATTTATTAGCAATCCAATTCTTTCAGAGCCATTCATAAAGGGTCCTAATGCCTTAAGAAATTCAAACAGTCAAGATAAAGTCATTGCAAAAGCTCTACTGCTTTGGGGGAGATACCTGAGTTAGAACATGGCCCCCAGAAACCCCCATCAGGGCCTCCCTGGAGGACTGCCCGTCTGTCCTGCTCCTGGGACCTAGATAGGCTGGTCCCCTCCTGCCCACACAGAGCCCAGCCCATTCCTGGCCTTTCTGGATTCTCCTGCCTGGTGTCCTGCTCATGGTGATTAAAACAACAAACACATCACGAAAACTTTTATCTGGCAGGTTCTCTGAGGCAGCAATGCACCCACCTCTCTCCCGACCACACTCAGTCTACCGACAAGGCCATTCACACCCCTATAAGAACCTCACTGGAGCCGGGCCAGAAAGCAGAGGTTCCATAGTGTTGGCTGCAGAGCCAGCCCCCCAAGACCTCCCTGCCCTATATCCAAGAGAAACACAGACAGAGTTAGGACCCACCCATGCCTTCCCCTTCGACTCTCCTCTCCTCCTACTGAAGAAGGGCAAGGTGGGCAGGCTGAGGACAGGTGGGGCAAGGCAGAGGTATCATAGGGCCTGTCTGGAGGGTGGGGTTTAAGCTATTTCTTGTGAGAGGTGGGAATACTCTTCGGGGCCTCAGCAAGCGAAGGGCCTAGTGTGATGTTCTGTGTCTCCGCCAGACTGGCTCAGGTTCTGGTGTACAGCTGCTCACGTCCCTAGCCAGGGTCCCCATTTTCAGATCCCTTGAGTCCCAGTCTTCCTCCATCAGGCCTCAGCTCTCATTAAGATGTGAGAATATAAACGCTCCCAAACTCTAGGCCACTTTGATGGCCTGGGCCCTTCCCCTGGTTGATATTCCTTATACAAGACCCTATGTGGTGAGTTTCCTACGGGACTGAGTACCAGAGCATCCTTCCTCTCCAAGGTGACATGCTTCCTCCAAACAGCCACACACCCATCATCTTCCCCTCTTGCCCAGATACTAGGACATCTGCAGTTAAACTGAAGTCTGTTACATGATGTTTTAAATATTATAAATATTATTTTTAGAAGGTTTTAGCAATATTATTTTCTTATATTTCACTTGTCTGGCAGTCTTGCTGAGAAAGTATATTTCATCATAGGCTGTCATACATCCTTCCTGGAATCAAACACAATGCAAACCCAAAATAAATAAATAAGTCCTCCAACCAGGAAAAGAGAACTCAAAAAGTAGACAGTGTCCCCGAAGTTTGATTTCCTAAAGAGGTTAAAGGAGAAATCATATAGGCCGATCAGGGTAGCTCATGCCCTAAGGAGGCTGAGGCAGGAGGATCACTTGAGCCCTAGAATTCAAGACCAGCCTGAACAAGAGAGAGACCCCTCTTTACTAAAAATAGAAAAATTAGTCAGTGTGGTGGGGGGCACCTGTAGCCGTAGCTATTCGGGAGGCTGAGGCAGGAGAATCACTTGAACCTAGGAGTCTGAGGTTGCTGTGAGCTACGATGATGCCATGGCACTCTAGCCTGGGCAACAGAGCAAAACTCTGTCTCAAAAAAAGAGAGAGAATATGTTCGAGATCCCTCCATATAAACATAAAAGAGGTAAAGGCTTCACGTTCTCCTAAGTAAAATGTCTCAAGAGTGGAGGAAAACGTATCCAAGGTACTCAGGACTTCTATGAAACCTACTTATATTTACTTCACTTTCTTACGAAAGATAGAACACAACTATAACCCAGGATGAAGGAGAGAAGTGGAGTGGGAAGGGAGGGGAGGGGGGAGGTTTGGCAGAGGGAGGGTAAAAGGCAGGACCACACCTATGGAGCATATGACAAGGGTACAAGTCTAATCTGTGAAGTGTAGAACATAGATGTTTTGGGACAATAATCAAGGAAATGAGGTGAAAGCTGCTGATTGGTTTAATGTAACCACGTCAGATTATATTAAAAAAAAAATCAGCCTATTGTACCCCACATATGCATGAAGGTATTCATGATCTATGTGTATTTGACTTAATAAAAAAAATCCAAAAAATAAAAAAAAAATTTAAGAATTTAAAAAACAGAGAGAAAGAGAAATCATAGAATATAAGCATGGAAGACAAAAGGGCAAAGGAATGTGGCTCAGGTGGAGGCAGGCGCCTGCCCTCAAAGGCTCTGCGCAGGTGGGGTGAGCACTTGACTCATCAGGGGACCACAGTCCTCCCGAACAGAGGGGTGGAGCTTGCTCACGGTCAGTGCGGTGGACAAGGTCGTTTCCATCTCGTCCCACCTTAACTGTGATCTCAAGCTGGCCTTAGGGAGTGAGTTTTGTCTCTGCTATATCATTTTCCTTATAATTAATAAGATCATTTTCTATTTTGGGGCCTCAGGGTTATTCTGAGAAGAGTACAGGGTTGTTTGGTTTTTTTCCCATCAAATAATGAGTAAAAGGAATAAATTCTGCCACCCACACTCCATCGGATTTCTAGGGCCAATGCCAGTCCAGTAAAATATCACCACTTACTGTTTTCTTCTTTTCTGTACTCTCCAAATTTTTGATAATAGCCTATATTAGTTTATAATGGGAAAAAGTAGACTCTATTCTTAAAAAAAAACTCTTTGCCTACCAGATCATTCTCTCCAGGACTTTAAGGACCAAGGTAAGAGAATCTGAAGATATTCCATTTCCCAAGATAAGAAGAGAACAAAACCTGGCAATTTTCCAAGCCCATACCATCAGCAGGTCTGCAAAGCCATTCCCAGTTTCCTGCTGGTCCAGCTAAGGCTGGAACCACAGGACTGGCATGTCCCACACCCCTTCCCCAGGCTTCCAAGTGCTCCAGGCCCAGCTTCAGCCCCAACTCAACCTTCTCTGGCCCTGGTGTTCTTCCTCCATTAAAATTCCCTGCCCTGAAAACTGCTGTGAATGTAATTTGATGGCCCAAAAACCTAACTCCAGGGTTGGCATCTAAGAATTTCCCAGGTGGGATACAATATACGTGGCAAATGTTTCCACTTGGGGAAGATTGGCTAGCTGCTCATTACGGCCCTCTTGCAACTTCTCTGCAGGTTTAAAATGTTTTCAAACTTAAAAAAATAAAAGGAAAAAAGAACCAGGCAAAACTAAGGTATAGGGTTGGAAGTCAGGATAGTGGTTGTGTCTGAGGAGTGGGGGGTGACGATCCAGGGAGGGGCTTCTGCGGTGCTGGCACGTTGTATTCCGGAATTAAATGGTTTTCACACTTTGACTGAATGCACGTTTTCGTTTGGTGTGCTCTGTATAAAGATGCTTTATTTCACAATAAACAGACACAAAATTCATAAAAAGCAAGCATCAGATACAATTCCAAGAAAGCACCAGGAGGTCATGAGAACATTCTAGCAATAGGATGGGACCACCTCGGCTCTGCCCAGCTGACTGGCCAAGCCCCCAGCTGCCTCCCTTCCTCACCCAGTTTTGGGTTCCAGACCCAGGGTCTCTGTCTGGGGTCCGAGCTGCTCAAAGGAATAGGGTGCCAGACCCATATGCCAGAGGTGGTGGGTTCAAACCCAGCCCCAGCCAAAAACTGCAAAAAAAATAAAAAATAAAATTAAGTCCAAATGAAAGTGCTATCAACTCCCCATTTTTTAAAAAAACCAACAGAGTTAGCCCCCTTGCTCCGTGGCAATTATTCTCTCTTCAAATAGACAATTTTTCACCATTAACTGGATGGTGGAACTTTCATTTATAAGGTGATCCATCTAGAAAATAATGTAGTGTCCACCATAATTCCCATTTCTAAGCAAGTTGGGCAATTTTTTATTTCAAGGAAAGCAAGGGAAATCATTTTCTGTAACTGAACACATTCTGTGCTTAAATCATCTCAAAACAGCTTACATTTTAAAGTGGAATTATACCTTTGAGAGGCACAGCACGGGCTGGCCCCTTTGGGGAGTTAATTTTCAAAATAAAAATAACAATGATGAATAATCTCCAGTTTGACGGGCGTTGACAGCCTTCAGCTCACCTCTCACAACTTCTATTCCCTCCTAGGGCACGAAGCAGATTCTTTTGTAGAGTTGCAGATTTCCTATTAGAAAGATGTCCTGGGATAACATGGGTTTGTTCTCGCTGGTATATGAAAACCATTACTCTTTCTAATGGAAACAATAACTTCTGAACAAAGTACCTATGTGGCCTCCCAGGATCGTCAACCTACCTGCCTGAGTGATTATTTCAAACCAAAGAAACTTGAGAGATTATCTTTTACGTATTTTTGCTGCTCTGGACCATCGTGATAAAGTCCAGAAGCTCCTTTGCTACAGTCATGTACTGACGAGGTCTGGGATTCCCTCAGCGTCTCCGAGTCGTCAAATCTAATTCCCATTGTTCTCAGCGTGAATCATCGGCTGCCCCAGACGTCTGTGCTCCGGGGATCAACCCCCGTCTGGTGCTCCCCTGCCCACCAGCGGGCCTCTGGGCTACATCACTCCAGTTGACAGACATAATCAAAGCACCCAACTCATTTTAATACCAACCTTTGCAAAATGCAAGTAGGACAAGAAATCTGTTATCCTGAAGCCACATCCAGAAATGATGGTGGGAGGGGAGGGCATCACTGTTCTCAATGTTTCTGCCCTTTCCTCCTTCAGTTAGACCAGTGTTTCACAACCAGGGGCAATTTTCCCCCTGGGAGGGGGGGCATTTGGCAGTGTCTGGAGACATTTATTATTGTCACAACTGGGTAGGGGGATGCCCCTGGGAGGCCAGGGTTGCTGCTAAACATCCCGGAATTCACAGGATGACTCTTAGCACAAAGAACTATCCAGACCGATTGTGAATAGTGCCCAGGTTAGATCACCAGCAATTTACCGTGGTCTTTGCTGTGTATCTTTAAGGAGT
Source organism: Galagoides demidoff (assembly GCA_963574575.1). Lineage (NCBI taxonomy): Eukaryota > Metazoa > Chordata > Mammalia > Primates > Galagidae > Galagoides > Galagoides demidoff. The sequence continues at coordinate 46,132 of CAUYQV010078647.1, forward strand.
AGCAGTGACTTGTCCATTTTGTCTACTGTGATGAAACTCTGCAGATTATAGGTTTGGGGAGCACTTAGGAAGAAGTTGTGCCCTCCGGGAGCCTGTTCATCATTGTCAAGAGTGAGTCACGTCAACCCGTCACATTGCCTCTGTCCGTGGGACCTGTGTTCTGTAGATCACAGCACCTCTGAATTCTCTCGCATTATCTGTGTGAATTAGATGAAGCCACATGGGCAGGATGTCAGCGCACCAGGGAGACTCCTTGTCAGCTGCATAACCAAACTTGCACAGTCACCTCGGATGTGGGTGCCAGAGGCTTTGCCCTCACCCTGTCATAGGGGATGTTTCTGCCATGATTTGAACAAAGTCGCAGAAGGTATTCTTATGAGATCCCGGGAGTAACACCATGGACAGGGAATGCTGATATTCTGGTGGATGAGACACAATTTAAACAGACCTCAATGGGTTTATGATGGAATTAACCAGCCACACAGCCATAATAGGTAGACTTAGACGTCTTAATGGCTTTCAAAGCACTTTCTCCCTGGGCTGTTTGACTTGCTCATCATCACGGGTCTGTAATGGGGACGGGTCTCCTGACTCCAAGCCATTGTTCTTTCTACAGCTCACCTTGCAGGCGGCTATATAAGAGTCTACATCCACGTTCAAACCTCTCCTGCTTGGAGTACAGAACAGGGGACAGAGTCTATCTGAGAAAGGATTGTAGTTGGGTGCAAACTCCAAAAGTATTAACTTGGTTGCATACGTCGAAGATGGCGTCAAGGAAAAGGATGGTGGCAAGGCCATTCCTCTCCGCCCTCAATGTGGTTTGATGTTTAGTTCTGACTACCACATCTAAAATCAGTACTGACAACAAGAGGTGACTCCCAGGGGGTGACTAAGGTCATAAAGAACAGCTGTGTCCAGTAAAGAAGGGCTGCTCATTAGACTCCCCCTAGGGAGCCCACCACGGCTATCTTTAACATCATCTCTGGATGAGATGAATTTATGGGATTCTCTGTGGTCCCAGAGGAAAGAAGCAGGACTAACGTATATTCAGGGGAAATAATTTAAGCTCAACAGAAACAAGCCCCTCCTGCCTCAGAAGAGGCAGGTCCCAGTGCTAACTGATGGCCTCCAGCCCTGAAAATGCTCGAGCGAGAGATGGGATTCGGAGGTGGGTAATTAACAGCCTTGTCTGCTCACTCAACAGATACATTCCTGGGAGCTGAGGAGACAGCAGGGAACAAAAAGACAAAATTCCATCCCTACGGAGTTTAGCAAGTTGGCAAGTAGGAAATGGCAGGAAGGACTGCAGAGACTTGGGCGTCTGATGATAATTAAAAACTTGCAATCAGATTTCTCCCATCACTGTTACTCCAATGTTCAGGTCCTTAAAACTTAAAGAAATTAGAAATGCAACAACCGCTGTAAATATGTGAGTGTACAACCCGAAGAAAGTGTGGGACTTTTCCTATCAGCCTGGGGACTGGGTCTCTTAAATCAGTAATCAATGATCAGTGAGTTAAATATAAGATAATCTGAGATCAGCAGGACCTGTCCCCTCTAAAGTCCCTTCCCGCTCAGAGACACTGGGACTCTATAAAAATACGTCTGTGGCTTCCCACAGTGTTTCTTTCTGAAACAGATCTGACTATTTCAAACAAAAGCTGCCCATTAGAACCCACCAGAAGCTCATTAGCCAAAAAGAGGAGCAGGAACTGGGGGAGGTTAACGGGTAAGGATCGGGACGTGGGAAACGAATTTGAAAGTTAATGTGTATAAATGGGCCAAAAACCCATGAGCCCAGACCCCAGACCCCAGAGAAGCCACATAATCCCCCAGAGCCTCAGACTCTGATGCACAGAAGCCCCTGAGGAAAGGGTCTCCAGGCCCCACCCACAGCCTCAGCCCCAGTCAGGATTGTGGCCCTATAAGCCGACCTGCACAGGACTATGACCCCATAAGCTGCTCTCCACAGACTGGGGAGACTGCCTCCTATTCTCCAAGCCTCTTCCCGTAAGATGTGCCCCCAAGTCATCCCTGCCCTGCCTCTGCAAATTCCTAGTTGTCACTTTAAGCCTATTCCCCTGCCCTGTGGCCTACAAAAGACAAAGGCAGCTAACAGGACCATGGGCCAACATGACCCTGGCTGCTACTTCTCCCTGCTCGGAGGTGCCCCTGACCTAGCAGAAGGTTGACAGAGAAACCACAGCGCTATGAGGAAAGAGAAAGATGACTGGACCCCACACATGGGGTTTGTAAAACCAGGAGGTAGAAGAGAAGCCAGCTGCAGACAAGGAAGCTTCTGGGAGCACCCAGGATGGTCAGGTCCCATTCTGTCCCTAGAGCAAGGGCAGCAAAGGCACAGAAGTGCCAGCCCCTCACTCAGTGCCAGCAGCGGTGCCAGGGCCTGGTGAGGTGGGGAGGCTATGACGATGGCACCCAGCAGTGGGGTGACCCCTGAGTACACCCCTCTCTTCCTGTACCCCCCTCGCTTCCAAGGGAGCTGGGGAGCCCAGTAAAGTCTGGCAGCTCTTAGACAAGAGCCTGCCGGGGCAAATCCGCCCAGGCGCTGGGGAAAGGGGAGAGCAGGCCAGAATCAGGTTAATTTTATCATCCACATCCTCCACCTTGGGTGTCACTCTCCTCCCCCAACCAATTCTCTGAATCTCTCCAGAAAGAGTACAAGGGAGGGTCTGGGCCCTCCCCATCCCCAAGCCCACATTACCATTCAAGCCAGGTACAGCTCACAGGGAAATAACAAGACATCTAAGGAGTGCAACCACTCTACAGAAAGATGACGCAGGCCCCGTGTCTATTATACAGGAAGCAGAATTAACAAGAAAACAAAACAAGAATTCAAAGTAAGCAGATATCCTCAAAGAGATGAGAAAAGATATTGGGAATACAAAGTAGGGACAGGCGGTCGTAAAGAAGAACCAACTGGAAACGCCGGGTATGAGAAGCATAATGGCTTTGTTTAATGGTACAGAATTTCAGTTTGGGAAAACAGAAAACTTCCAGAGATGGATGGTGGTGATGGTTGTACAATAATGGGGATGTACTTAATACCACTGAACTGTACATTTAAACATGCTTAAAGGGGCACATTTTTTGTTATGTATATTTTAACATGATACCAAAAAAAATAGAAATGAATAAATGAATATTTAAATAATGCCATGATGTAAAGACCCTAACATTGTTTCTTTCACTTAGATGTCTAAGAAAAGCTTTCTAGAAAGAAACATAATAGGTAAAATAAATAAAAGCTATAGTATAAACACCAATTCGCTTAATAAATATTTATTAAGCACCCACTATATGTCAAATGCTATAGGAAGATCTGGGGATGTATCAGGGGACAAAACACACATGCTACCTTCATGGCCCCCATATCCGGCAAGAGTGACAGAAAATAAATAAAATGCAGGGTACACCAGGCAGCACTACAGAGAAGGGAAAGCATATGGTGGGGGGATTCTCACCTCCCAGGTGTCATCAGGGAGGAATCCTGGGAGTCCAGGCTCCTTGTGGTGGCAGAGGGCCATGTGCTGCCCAGAGAGCCACAGAAGCAGGTGTCCAGAGCACGGAGGGCTCCAGGGTGCCCTCTGGACTTGGGCAAGGGAAAGAAGCTGCCAGAGACACAGACTTATACTTTATTCCTAAAAGAAAACACATTTAGCCAAAGAATAATTTAATGAGGCTGAGATCTCATCAGGGAATTTACCAGAATGCATCAAGAAAGGATAAAGAGAAACCGGCCTAATGGCTCACACCTGCAATCCTAACACTCCAGGAGGCCCATGGGGGAGGATCCTTTGAGCTCAGGAGTTCAAGACCAGCCTGTGCAAGAGCAAGACCCTGTCTCTACCAAAACTAGAAAAAATAAGCTGGGCCTCATGGTGGGCGCCTGCAGTCCCAGCTAGTGGTGAGGCAAAAGGCAAGAGGATTGCTTGAGCCCAGGAGTTTGAGGTTGCTGTCAGTAGGATGATACCACAGCACTCTACCCAGGGCAACAAGAGTCAGACTCTGTTTCAAAAGGAAAAAAAAAAGCAGCAGCAAGGATAAAGAAATGGAAATAAAGGGAAGGAAATAAGGAACCAGAAGACGATGTGTCAACAGCCACATAACGGGAGATCCAGAAGGGCAGAGCTGTGAGTGGAGGAGGGAACACAGAACTAATAATCAAGAATTTCCCAGAATTAAAGAGAGATGTGAAAACCCTGAAAGTGAGGGTATGCCGAGTGCTAAGGAAGAGAAACGATGGTACACACCTCTGAAGGGAACGATAACTCGAGGAGATCACGAGTAACAATCATGATAAGACAACGAACCTAAGTATTTGGCCCTGAGGAATGCAGAGCGCCATCTGACAGAGCTACGGAAACAGAGAGATCTAGAGATTTGGTGGGAGACGTGAACGCACCCCTCCCAGAAAATTGACGGCTTGCTACATGCAAAAGGCAAAAAACAAAGATGAAGGGATTTATTATGCCTGAAGTAACAAATACAGGAAGCATCCACCCCACAGAGAAGGCACATCCTTTTAGAGTACACGCAGAACATTCACAGAAATTAAATAGGCACTGGACCATAAAGGAAGCTTTGGTAAATGCCAGAGAATCAACATCACACAAGCCATGCTTATGACCGCAGTGTAATTAAATTTAAAATTATTAACAGAAGGATCGCTTGCAAATCCAAAATATCTGGGAACTAAAAGAACATTCCGTTGATGCTTGCAAAAGGGAAAGAGTCATAAGAAAAAATTTTAAATACTAAGGACGCGGTAAAATCGGTATGCTTTAAAATTTGTGGGATATAAGGAATTCTGCTTCTAATAATAGAGGAACAGCTCATATTGGACCAATCTTCCAAAACTTAAAATATTTTTTTAAAAGTCTGAAGATGCCAGAGAGAGACCAAAAGCAGGGCAGAAATTGGTAGAGTTTGGACACTAGAAAGAAAGCATCGGGACTGAGTAAGTTTCTAAGGATTTTTTAAAATAGCTTTTTGCCTGAGGCAAGCGTAAGTGTGTGTCATAGAACAGCAAATACTCAGATAGAACACTGAACTCTTACTTGTAGAATCAGAGGAGAGTCTAGAGTAACCCAGAAGCTGGAAAATGAAAGAGGAGCCCCAAAAAGAGAGTCACAGAGGGAGGCTCTGAAGTCTGTGTATAAACTCTGCCCACATCTCAGGCTAACCCCTGAATTGTGCATGTGTGGAGCAGGCTCTGAGCAGCCACCTGAGGCTGTAAGAGCTACACAGAGATTTCTGCTGCTCCCGACTCAGGGGAGCTGCAGTACAGAGTTGAAATGCAGCAAAGTTGAGTATCTGCTACAACGACTCGACATTATTCAGACTAGCATCCCAGGTCTCTGTGATGTATCATCCACAGGGTTCCAGAATAAAACCTCAAATTACAGGAGAGACAAGCAGAAGAATGCAATGCATCACCCAGAGGAAAGACAAGGACACACATGTTTAAGCACACGCGTTTCTTCTGATGTTTGACCTCTTGGGGCCTTGCTGACACAAGAAGGGCCTTTGTTTCTTAGGATTTTTAGCTAATTCCCAGGGTTAGCTAATTCCCAGAGATAGCAAACAACTTGCCCAGGAGTGTCCCTTTCACAGGCAGACCACCAGTCTGAAGCCCAGATCCCAACCATCTCCTTTACTGGGGTCTCACCCTCACACCACTGCTCTCCTCCCCTAATTGCCCCAGGGGCAGGTCCCAGTTGACCGAGAGACAGCCCCTTCACCCCAGAGCCCACTGAAATTACACAAACTAGCCAATCCTATGACTGTTTACCTAGCCTCTTCCTTCTCACAGAAACCACATTAAAGGCTCCTACAGGCATTTTCCCTTTCCCCCTTTGCCCCCGACCAAACCCGGTGCTTCCCTTGTGCCCAACATAATATGCAGGTTCCTTCCTACTGGGAACTGTAAGGAACAAACCATCTTTTCAAAGGCAATCATCTCCTAAAATGTTGACCTCACCACAGCTGAATACTAATGACTTGCATTTTAAAACAATATTGAAAATAGAAAACAAAGATTTTTAAAGGATCTAGAATAACTGTGCTCCAGTGAGTAAAGGAAAATATCTTTGTAATGAACGGATGGATAAGTCAGCTCAGCAGATAGGTAGAAACCAATTTATAAAAGTGAAAATGCTATAACTAAAAAAATTTTGAAATATTTTCACTGGATTAATGATGACCGAAGAAAGAGTTATGAACTTGAGGACTGGATAATTTCTGTTCATTTATCTCAGTGATTCTAAAGTGAATTATTCCCCTAAGGGACATTGGAAATGTCTGGAGACGTTTTTGGTTGTTACAACTGGGGCTATGCTACTGGTATTTAATGATTAAGCCCAAGGAAGTTGCGAATTACCCTACAATGCATAAGAAACACCACACTTGGTGAATAATGATCCTGCCCAAAATGTCAACAATGCTGGGATGGATAAAGCCTAATCTATCTGAAAAATGGAAAAAGTGAAGAAGCCTCAGGGATTTGTAAATTATAACAATAACATGAGGTCAAATACAGTAGAACTTTAGTAAGTTGGCCCATCCAGTGGACAGTAGCAAACTGGTCCACATACAGAGGTGTCAACATGAGTAAGCAGCCCCACTGTACTGAAACACACATGTGCTTTGCTTCCTTATACAGCTCTTACTAGACAATGTCATAAGAAATCATAATAATCAAAACAGTAAAATCATACATATGGTATAATACAAAACCAACACATTTGCTGTTTTTTCATGGTTTAATCATTCTTTCTGCAAAGAGTCAATCTTGGTCTCTTTCTTGTCCTTATCACAAACGTAAATGGAGAAAGCACTCTGGGCACTGGCTACACCACTCAGCACACCTGGGCATTTTTCCACAGCCAGTGATTTCTACTACATTATCAGATGCCTGACATCCTCTTCTTTCGGAGTCTCCGCAATTTCTGTGCTTCTTCCATGTCATCAGCTCCTTCATGAGCTTTTATGCTGGTCTGAACTTTGGTCAATGTGGCTTAGAAAATTGCTTCTGGGTCAGGTTCTTTATAAGTTGCTGGTTAATGTGGCTTCATTGACTTCATCAAGGGGAGTTTTCCTCCTTTTCCACTGTAGGTTTCTGCTTTCCTTACCATGTCTCTCCAAGTACTTGTGTTCATGTTTTCAGATGTTGTCAACTGTGGTCTTGCTAACACCAAAATATTCTACCATCTTTCTTTGAGTGCTGCTGTCCAGAAAATATAGAAGATCCACCTTTTCCTTCAATGTCAGCTCTTAGAGTTCTTTCCTTTGGGCCATCACGTCTCAACTGTAAAATTTGTCAGTAATAGTAGGATGTATCTATAATTCAGACTAGTTCTTCATGTTGAAATAAAATCTTCTACATGTGATAAACAATAGGACATTAGGCCTAATCCAGCATGTAGTAATAATAAAACATGAAAAAGAACTTATACTAGAGAAAAAATAATACAACTAAGGGGCAAAGCCCACACCTCTCTACCCCTTGGGGGTTACGTAATAAAAGGTAAATTAATATCCTATGTCACAGTCCAAGTGGTCAAGATACAACTTACAGAGGTGGTCAGTATAAAGAGGCAGTCTTCCACTGAGTACATGTGGTGCACGCCTGGTCTATGAAAATCAAAGCTTGACCAGCTTAAGGAGGCGGTCAAATATGGGGGTTCTACTGTATATGTATAACTGAAGTCCCAGAAGAAGAGCATAAGAACAAGGCGGAAAAAAAGTGGCCAAATGTTCCCAAATTTACTGAAAGACATTGATTTTCAGAATCAAACTCAGTAAACCTCAAACAAAATAAAGATGAAAACAAACAGAAGCCCTAAGCATATCACGGTCAAAGACAAAGAGAAAATCTGGAAAGCAGTCAGAGACAACTATACATCATATAAAGGGAACAACCAGGTAAGTGCTAAATAGCTTCTTTTCAAAATAAGAATCCAGAAGAGAGGGAAACATCTTTAATGTGCTAAAAGGAAAAAATACTATCTATCCAGAATACTATACCCAATGAAAATATCTACCAATAATGAAGGTAAAATATAGACACATTGAGAAAATATATATATAAGAAAATTCACCACCAGCAAATCTTCCCTATGAAAAAATTAAATGAAATTCTTCACGCTGAAGGGAAATGATACAAATGGGACCTCTGATTTCAGAAAGGAACAAAGGCACTTCAAAACGGGTAGATTATAAAAGATACCATTTTCCTTTCTTATTTTCACAAAATACATATGACTGTTTTAAAAAGAAACATATGTATGTTTATAGAATATGTATAATAGATGTACTATACATAACAAATACAACACAAAGGAGTAGAGACAGATTAAACTATATACTTGCAAGATTCTTATAATTTACATGAAGTGGTACAAATATTACTATACAAAGGCTGTGAAAAGTTAAAACTGGGTATTAATCTCCCTAGTACAACCACCAAAACAAGGTAAGATATGCAAAGAGGCACTGCTAAGAAGCCAATGGACAAATTACAATAAAATTCTTTTACAACATTCTATTACCCCAAAGAGCAATAAAAAACAAGTGAGGCAAACAGAAAATATATACCAACATGGTTACATCTAAGAAAGTGTGGGGAAAACTCTTAAAGATATAAGCCTAAGGAAAGAATTTATGAAGAAGACCCCAATGGCAATTGCAGCGATCACAAAAATAAATAAATTGAATTTGACCAAGTTAAAAAGTTTCTGCACATCCAAGGACACAATCGACAAGGCCAACAAACAGCCTACAGAGAGGGAAACGATATCTGCATGCTACAGCATCTGACAACGGGCCGACAACCAGAACCTACCAAAAACTCAAGCAAATCAACAAGAAAAGATTAAACCACCCTATTAATAACTGGGCAAGGATCATGAACACAAACTCTTCTGACAAAGACAGACTAATGGCCAACAAACACGTGGGGAAAAAAATGTTAATCATCTGTAATTATCAGGGAAGTGCAAATCAAAACCACACTGAGATATCACCTAACCCCAGTGAGAATGGCTCCCATCAGAAAGTCCAAAGCAACCGATGCTGGTGTGGATGCAGAAAGGAAGGAGCACCCATACACACGTACGCTATTGGTGGGACTGCAAACTAGTGCAATCTCTTTGGAACGTAGTCCAGAGATTCCTCAAAGAACTAAAAACAGATCTACCATTTGATCCTGCAATCCCTTTAGTAGGTATTCACCCAAAGGGAAAAAGACAGTTTATCATAAAGACATTTGCAAGCAAATGTTTATTGCAGCACAATTCATAATCATAAGATGTGGAAACAACCCTTGTCCCTCAATACATGAGTGGGTTGATAAGTGGTGGTATACGTATACCATGGAATATTATTCAGCCATAAAAAAGACAGAGATCTAGTATCTTTCCTAACAACCTAAATGGAGACAGTTCTCGTAAGCAAAGTATCACAAGAATGGAAAAACAAACCCACACGTGCTCAATGCTAAATTGGAATAGTTGGTCAACACCTATAGGCTCACATAAAAGCAAAACTTCAATGAAATTCAAGTAGGGAGAGGGGGAGAAGGGGATGGGAAAATTCCACCTGTAGATATACTGCATAGATATATTGTAAACTTTCTGGGTGACGGACACACTTGTACCTCTGACTTTAACCTTATAAAAGCAAACTATTTCACCAAAACATCTGTACTCCCATAATAATCTGAAATTTTAAAAAATCATAAAGTGCCTAGGAATAAGTTTAACAAAAGATATGCAAAATCTCTTCACTGAAAAACAGAAAACATTGCTGAGGGAAATTAAAGACCTAGATAAATGGAGTGATTTATCATCTTTGTGGATTGGAAGACCCGATATTTAAAAGATAACAATTCTCTCTAAGTGATCTACGTCTTTAACATCATCTGTGTGAAAATATGTGCGGGATTTTTAAGAGAGATTGGCAAGTTGATTCTAAAAGGTATATGGAAAGGTAAAGGAAAAAAATATGGAATAATTAAAAACATTTTGAAAAATAACCACGTTGGAGGCCTGACATGAAAACATATTATAAAGCTGTAGTTATCAAAACAGTGAGGTACTGGCACAAGAACAGACAAATACATTAATGGAAAACAATAAAGCCCACAACTGACCCACCTTTGTCAATTAATTTTAGACCAAGGTGCCAAAGCACTCCAATGGGGAAAAGTAAATCTTCTTAACAAATGGTGCTAAACAACTTGAATCAGTATGGAAAGTAACAACCCTGCCTCCTACCTTAGACCATTCACAAAATCAATTTGAGATCATAATAGACCTACATATAAAAGCCAACACCACAAAGCTTCCAGAAGAAAATATAGCTACAGAGGGGCAAGCAAAGATTCCTTAGAGAAGATATGGAAAGCAAAAACCATAAAAAGGGAAAAAAAGCAATAAATGTAGCAAAATTAAAAACTTCTGGTCATGAAATGACACCATGATAAAAAGAGAAATATCTGTGGATCACATAGCTAACAAAGAACTGTATGTAGATTATATGAAGTACTCCTGTGAGCTAACAAGAAGAAATCCAAAATGTTTATGGGCAAAAGATCGGAACAGACACGTCACACAGGCAGACACCCGAATGACTAATAAGCCCTGGAAAATCATTAGTCATCAGGGAAATGTAAACTGAAACCACAGTGAGAGCCACTACCCGCCCATCAGAATAGCTAAAGGTAAAGACTGGCAATACCAAATGTCAGTTAGCACACAGAGCAATTGAAATCCTCACCCACTGCTGGCAGAAGTGATACAATTATCTTAAGGCAAAAAAAGTCTGGCAGTTTCTTTTAAAAGAAAGAAAACATAGTACCCAACAATTCTCTCCTAGGCATTTACTCAAAAGAAATAAAAACACATATCTCCAAAGAAGATGGGTACAAAATATTCACGGTAGTTTCATTCATAATCGTCGGAACTGGAAACCTACCAGATGTCCATGAGTGGATAAACAAACTATGGTACACTCACACAATGGAATACTGCTCCCAATGGCAAGAAAAAAGTACGGGTGCTTACAACAACAACACACATGAATCTCAAAAATAGGCTGAATGAAGGAAGCCTTCCCGCACGTATTATATGAATTCATGTATATGAAGTTCCAGAACTGGTGAAAATATTTTATGGTGAAAACAATTGGAATGGTAGTTGCCCAGGGCAGGGGGATAGACTGGGAAGGGAGAGAAGGGAACCCTTTGGGATAAAGGAAATGTCTGTGTCTTAATAGAAGCTATGGTTACACAGCTAGACGTATTTGTCAAAATTCAGCCATGACACACCTGAGAGTATGCATTTCACTATGTGTAAACACACGGGTGTCCCTGGGTCATCTTTGTCTTCAGTTTAAAGCACTCATGGTAAAAGAAAACAAATCTCAGTCAAGATAAAAGAGTAAAACTAAAGGGAATATCGTGTAAGTTACAAAGAACTAGAGTTTCATGACTATACTTGAAAAAGTAAATAAACAGCTCATAAAATGTATGCTGAAATATTTAGGATAGTTAGCAAACAAATGACGTGGCCCTTCAGAGTTCAAAGCGGTTGAATTCTCTTTCAAAATCAGCTTTCTCGGTGGTGGCACCTGGGGAAAGATGGCTCTTTTCAGAGCCCAAAGTGTCCCCCCAAATAAAGAGGTTTGTTGTCACTTAGGAGTAATAACAGAGCAGATCCCTTGAACTGTGTGTTCTTGTAAATCTTGTTTGGTGGGGGGGGGGGGGGACTTTCAATTCCCACTGGAAGTATGCAAAACAGCTTCCACACGTAAATCTCCCTTTTCAGTTCTAAAGAGATAAGTTGGACCTATTAACCTTCCGTGTTATTTCAACTTCATTATTTGAGCTGACATGACGAGAGCAGCCACGGCTCTCTCTGGAAGAGCGCACGTAAATCGCTTTCTCAAAGGAAATTACTTCTCTGGCCTGAATGTTATTAATCTAGATTCCCCGTTAGTCAAATTGTTGCCCATAATAAATATGGAACAGGTTGTGATACTTACGGAGTGCGGTGCTCTGTGGATGCCTATGTTTCTAGCCCCCTTTCATGGACCTGTCCCCTTGAAGAATCTGGCCGCAGGTGGATCCCCCGACAGCTCACTTGAGTCTTGGAACCTGGTTCTGTTCTGTTCTGCCCAAAGCACCTGCACCCTGCCCTGTCCCCTGTCCTTTATGCCTTATCAAAGGGGAAAGCAGCCCCTGGCCTAGTGGAACCTTCTGATGGCTTCCCTTTGGGAATATCACCTTTCAAGAAAACTCCTAGGAATAGGGTTGAGTCACCGCTTTGGATTAGCCCTGCCTAGAGCTACAAAGACCAGATCCCCACGATCCGTCCATCCTTCGGGCAGCCAGCCAGATTATTCATTGGCTGAGACTGGGGTTAGGGGTTAAACTCTTTACCAACTCATTTAAGACACATTTGGTTCAGCACCAAAGCCTTTACAAATCAGACTATTTTCAGAACCTGGGGGGGGGGGGGGGGCGGGGGTGGAGTTTGCTAATTGCATGTGGCCCAACCCTACCACTTGGACTCCTGGAGAAACTCTTCTCCTAAAGACGCATTTCTGTCAAGGCAAGCTTAGAGACGGGAAAACTGACGGTCCTGACACTGGGGGGTGGGGAACACAAAGGCTTTTTTCTGTTTCTACTGGGGTTCTTTCCAGGGTAATTACAAGAAGTTTAGAATCCATTCGGAGACTTGGAGTTCATTAAATGAATTTCCATCTGTGTATTCACCACCTAAGAAGTATCGCTTTGTACACTACTCGGGGTTTTATTGTATATAAGTCAGATTGTTAATTTGCAGCAGGCAGCACTGAAAGGATCATTTCAATAGCGCCTGATTATGCAAAATGAAGCCGGGTTTTCATTAGGTCTGCCTCTGCAGTCCTCAGCTCTGGATGGGGTGCTGGGGCGCCACATGGAGCCCTGCGCAGCCCAGGGAAGCCCAGCACCAGCTTCCAGGGCGCCTGGACCCCTTCCCCGCGAGGTCTTCCAGCACACCCCACCTCCCCAGCCTGCTGGGATGCCTCCCAGCCCAGCGTGGATTCACTCCCATATCCCTGTGCTGCATAGCCAGTGGCAGCCACCAGGAGAACTCTGACGTGGAAAGGGAACGCGTGCAAGATTAGCTGTAGATTCCAAGCTTGTCCTGGGTCTATTGATTTTATTTAAGGGATAATGTTCCTGGGGAGGAGGGTGGGAAGCAGAGCAGCTCCTGCTGCGGGCGTAGCCCTGGAGTCAAACACAGCCAGCTGAACCCTCCAGTGACAGGAGGAGATCAAAGACAGGTGATTCTCACCCGAGGACAGGGAGGCTGGGACGGGCAGCATGCTGCCCAGGCAGGGAATAGGGGATGGGGAGGAGATGGGGGTGGGGCAGAAGAGGATAACTGGGGACCAAAAGCAAAGCCCCCCTCTCCACACCAACCCCCAGGCTTTGGTCCTGTGTGACCCACATTGCACCCAAAAGCTGTGGGTATCTGCAGGTCCCAAAGGACCAAAGGAAGAGTAAGGGGCTGTATAAATACATCCTCATCTGCTCACAGCCTGTTTGTTCTGGTCAGAGTTAGATTCTTCCAGCTAATTCCCCGGCCAGGTCACCTGCCCCAAGGTTTTCAGGAGTCCTCAACCTGGCTGGATGCTGGAATTGTTTGCGAAGCTTTTAAATAATACCAATGTCTAAGCCCCACCCTATCCCACTGAGCAGTCTCTGAGTGTGGACCCTGGGGCCTCAGTAGATTTTAGAAGTTCCCCTAGGTGGTGATAACGTGCAGATGGGCCTGAAAACCCCTGGCTTAGACCATTTTGTAAAATTTACCAAAATACTCACCCCAAGTCAGAGATGCACAGACTGGCCGCAGGAGGCTCACATGCCACTGGGAGCCCAATCGGCGTCACAAAATCTTCCCAAGAGCCAGTTTCTAGAATATTGGTCCCTGAGTCACCAAAGGCAGTGTTCTCTCTGCATTGACTCATGCTCTGAAGGCTAAGGCGATGTTCTCCCTGTGTTGACTCATGTCTATAATGTTCTTTTAACATGCTTGGTGCCACCTGCAGACAACCAGGAGGAGCCACCCTCTTGGGATCCCAGGGCCTCAGACATTTTCAGGAAGCCTCCCGGAGTGGCGGGGTGACCCAAAGGTGGCACTGGTCCATGTGTCCCAGCATGCAAGCTCTCGGTTTGTACACACCCATGACGATTGTTGGTAAATCACCGAATAGCACCACCCCGTCCCTGACTACAAATCCTTGCAGGGCAGGCACCTAAGTGTCCAACTTCTTTGTAAAACATTCGGCCTCTCCCAGGACAAGGGTCTGCACATGGGCAGCCAGATCAACAGATCCTGGCCAAGAAGGTCAACTTCCTTCTCTCTGTTCAGCGAGCTATCCCCAAAACTCCCTCTGTCACATGCTGGATGCCATCCCCTGCCTTGCTGGACACAGACAACCACTTTATTCCTCCTACTAAAAAGAGATCTAATCTTCACTTCAAAGGACCATCTTTTTTTTTTTTTTTTTGAGACAGAGTCTCACTCTGTCACCCTAGGTAGAGTGCCATGGCATTAGACCTGACAGCAACCTAAAACACCTGGGTTCAAGTGATCCTCCTGCCTCAGCTTACTGAGTAGCTGGGACTATAGGTGCCCACTACAATGCCCAAGTAATTTTTCTATTTTTAGTAGAGATGGGAGGCTTGTTCTTGCTCAGGCTGGTCTTGAACTCCTGAGCTCAGGCAGTCTACCAGCCTCAGCCTCCTGGAGTGCTGGGATTACAGGTGTGAGCCACTGTGCCTGGCCCAAAGGACCATCTTTTGATCCCAAGGGCTGACACACCCCACCTGGCAACTCCAGCGCCTAAGCAGGGAAAATCTTGGGGACGAGAATGCCCTGCTGCCTCGAGACGTGACAGGGGACAGGTGGAGCCCAGACACCCTCCTGCAGGTGCCAACAGGGGAAATGCAGGGAAGGACCACAGAAGCGGCCAGGAGGACTGTCCCCAGGAGTGACCTCCTAAAAGTCTTAAAGTGCAAGCCTGCCTGCGTTTCCAGAATGTTCTCCTGTGCCTGAAGGAAACAGGTCAGCCCAGAATGAGTTAATCCTCCCACAGTCAGAGGTTAGAAGACGAAGCTCCTGCCCGCACACAGAGGTGCAGAAAGCGTTCCAAGCATAATAAATCTGTGGGTGCAGAAGGCCTCTCTCCTCATTTGTTAGTCAGCGATGTGTGAAAATGTTAATGAAGGGAGTTATAATCTATGAGAATTCCACTATTAAAATGTAGTTCACGTTCGAAGGCTTCTGCTTACACACAGCCCACTGTACATCAATCCTCCCCGCACGCTGCTAATAATAGACGTAATTGCCTCACTCTGTCTAGCCACCTTCACCCTGGCAATTCTAAGATTTGCTACAACTGTTATTGTAGAAATTATTTTCATGCTATTAACTTTGAGTTTTATTATATGTGTTCTTAAAAGAAAATAAATGCAGAGAGATTGTAAGTGTATATCGGGTCCCCGATTGAAAGTATTTTTTAAAATATAACGTAATGACAAAAAGCACTGAAGTAGGGTGATATAATGGTTCCTTCCCTTACTGAAACCTAAATTAGATTCTGCATTGTAAAAGTGCATAAAGAGGTTTCTTTCTTTTCATGGAGAAAATTTCTGTTCTGAAAATGGCAGCACATTCCTTGTTGCAAAACCAGACAGGGGAGAACTCAAGCAGAGACCACCTGAGGAGCTGAGAGGCAGCGCCTCCCACTTCTCCGTGAGTATCTGACAGACCCGAGGCAGCTCTCTTGGGTGACCCAGCGAGCCTTTACTGAGGGGCCGGGTAGGGGCCTCCTTCTGCAGGTGTCTCCCTCAAACCAGCCCGGCCCAGCCCTGCAAGTCAGCCCCGCACCCCCGGTGCTCCCAGCTCCAAGTGGCAGGTTTCCCAGGCTTACAGGGTAGCAGGGAGCTGCTGGTTGTAGGCTTCCAGGCCTGGGACCTAACAGGCAGAGGGCCAGGAGGTCATCGAGTAGAATGTAAGAACTTCCACCAAAACTGGAAATAGAGTCCACAGGACAGTCTACATGAAACTGGTGCAGCAGATACGTGACAAGGGTCCCTTTCTCCGGGCAGTGGCCCCCACATGCATCACAGCAGCATCCCCCGGCAATCCTAGTGTGTGACCCTGGCTCCCTGGCAATAGGGGACACCAGAAGTCCAGCACTAGACTGAATGCCTGCTAGTCGTTTCTTCAGATGGCTGACCTGAACCCAGCTGTCAGCTGAAGGACAAGGACAAGGTGTGCAGAGGCAGAAGACACAGAGAGGCCAGGTGGCCTTCCTGCCCCTGCCCAGGTCCTCCCTGAAGCCCACTCTCCTGTGAGACACTCCCCCACCCTCACAAGAAGCTCCCTTTTCCTCCTCAAGCCAGTTGGACTTGTTTTCTGTAACTTATGGGCAAAAGAGTCAGAGTACAGCAGCCCAGTGCAGAAAGAGCCTGGGACATTCTGTGATGTCTAGTTAATTTTCATGGAATGACCCCGAGGTACTGGGTATTACAATCCGCCCGCCCACCCATCCATCTGCCAATCCACCTACCCACCACTCATCTATCCGTCCGTCTGTCTGTCCAGTAACAGGTATACTTACTGAGCGCCTACCACGGCCAGGCACTGGGCTGTAGCAATGAACAGATGAGTTATACAGCTTGCCTTCATGAAGCTTTTTGGAGAAGATAAATGTGAAATAAAACAAAAAAACCCACTAAAATACATAAGACCAGTTGTGATAAGTATTGCAAAGGAAAAACTTACAGTGTGACACAGACTGTGACAGGCTGCCTGGTAGGTTTGTGGGGCGAGATTTAAGCTGAGACTCGGTAAGATGAGGAGGGGTGCTAGAAGGCACGGGGGTGCCATGGCCTCTGGAACTAGAAGGCAAATATACTTTCTAAGAGCACCACATCAAGACAAGACAAATTTCCAGGCGTTCACGTTGCCCCCCCATACACAGATTCCTTCCAGAATTCACATTTAGACAACCTGCCCCAGGGGAGAGTATCCAGGGTAAAGACAGCTAACAGGACCTGTGACCTAGAGCACGCTGTGAGCCCTGGTGACTACTCCCACACCCCAAGCAGAGTTTCAGGGCATAAAGCATCAACATCAGGTTTAACAGAGCAGCGTCAGAAGCCCCCCACGAAGAAAGTACGCCTAAGAGTCCGGCACAATAATCCCTCCTCCACCCTGCACCCTGCCTGTACCTCAGGGAGGATGTCAGGAAGCCCAGAATCCAAGATCAGCAGTCCTGAGACAGCCTGGTCCCCACCAAGCCCTGCAGGTTTGGGATACTGAGGCAGTGCCCTCCCCCCCAGCTTCCCGCCCTTCTTTGCCATCACCCCTCCAGGTCTCTGGGCACAGAGAGCTGAATGAGGACTTCTGCAGAGCAAGGGTGGGGACGGCCAGGAGGGGTCCAGCAGAGGAGCCCATGCCATGCTGTGCCACCCTCTCAGGGACAGGGAGCCGGAGCCAGGGCCCCTGCTGCCTGTGACTTTGGGGAAGGACATCAAGTCATGAGAAAAGTACTTGGGACACTGAATAAGTGAACAAAGGGCTCTTAGGGGTGACGTGCAGGTGGAAATGCTTCTCCCCAGGGCTGTGTTGCCCACACTGAAAACCCCTACACTGCTTCCACCTGGGCCAGCAGCAAGAGGCCTCGCTCCAGGGTCTGCCCTTTTTCCTCAAGTGGAAGGGACTCTGGATTGCCCGTATCCAGCAAGGAACAGGGAAACGTCACTGCCACATCCTAGAATCAGCCCCGGGAGCTTTGCTGTCGCCCTCAGCCCCTAGAACTGCCGTCACTGTCCCCCCACAGGACCATTCCCAGAGGGATCCCAGACACTGACCATCTGCACACCTTCCAGAATGTTCTCAGAGGGTGCTCTGTGGGTTCACGAACCACCAGACTAGGTAGAAAAGCAGGGTGTGCTGCAGGCTGAGTTGGAGAGCCCCAGCCCTAACACTGCGCAGCCCTCAGAGTGTTCAGTGTTAAAATACAGAGAAGCATCTGTTCTCCACGGCGGTAAGAAATGCCTTATGCCCTAAATACATTAAATGCAAAAAATTATACACTAATATAATGGAAAGAGTAGGATACAAAATTGTACAGAGCAAGAAGTCAGCTATGTAAAAACACACAGAAATCTGTGACTAGGTAAAACCTGGGGGCAATTGCTAACTTCTTCTAAAGCACTTTTTAAACTTCTCAACTGCTCTGAGGAGTGTGTGTTACCATCAGACGTGGCCACACCCTTCCCTGGAAATCCTGAAATCCAAAAAGCTCCAGGAACCCAAAGTTGTTTTCTGAAATTTGGTACCTTTTGGTGGTAAACCGTAATCTGAACTGACACACATTACTGTCCCCATTTATCCCACTTAGGGTGATATTGACAAGTTCCCCTGCAGAAACATCAATGTGTTTGCTTATAGGGTGTCGTGCAGAAGCCACCAAGGCTGTGCCGGGGTATCCACTCGATCACTCTTCCAGAATCCAAAGGATTCTAAGTTCCGTGGCACAGAATTCAGATATGGGAACCACACGCCCAGTTGACGGCAAAAGAGGCCCAAGGTTCTAGGTCCGGACTCGTGTGCTCTAGGACTGGCCATGTGACCTGCAGAAGCCACCTCCCTCTGGGGCCTCCAGTCTGGATCTGCCCTGTGAAAGGTGAAGGTCCTCACATCTCTGCTGGGTCCATCGCGGCACCGGGCAAGACTCTCGATGCTACTGCTGTGTGGTGCAGAGACCCTCACCGGCCCCTGCCCTCAGTGTAGCTAGCTCCTCTTCCATCCTTGGCTGCCTGGGGCTTCCAGAGGATGAGTAGTATGGGACTGGTAAGTGCCCATCGAGTGAGGCAGCCCCTGACCCCGACCCCACTGCGTAGGACCGGCCCCCATGGTTGAGCCATCAGCATGGCTGCAGGTGAGCAAGGGACTCCCAGCACCACCGGCAGGACTCAGCAGGTAGGGGTGCTGCCTCTGCAAAGGTGCTCCTCTCTGGAAGAGCCCAAGAGGGTAAGGTCCCAACAGTGGTACTTTAAGGACTTGAATGGCAGAGGGACAGGTAAGGGGCGTTCCTCTGTACCCCACAACCCACAGCACAAAGATGCCGCCTTCTTCACTCTGAGCCCTGACAGCCAAGGTGAGCAGGGAAAGCTCAGTGAGAGGACACAGACCCTGTCCTGAGCACCAGGGGTCCCTCTCGCCCCACTACCCTGCCACCACCACAGCTTTGTGATTTTTAATTTTCTTCTAATTTTAGGGTTGTAGCAGCGTTCTAAGAACCCCTCTAAGTGTTTTAGGGAGATGGTAATGGTCCTACACTAAAATAATTCAACCAACACTATAATTTTAGTGCCACCATCAAAATGAAATAATGGCTGTTTACTATGTTACACCTTTCAAATGACCTTCATTTGAATACAAATTGTGGCTTGAAATTCTAAAAGCTGCTCAATTCCAGAAGGCTGCAAAATACAGGCACCTGAGGAGGGCTGCTCTCCCCACAGCCCCTCCCTGGAGCCCACACTGTGCATGGGTCTTTCTCCCAAGCTGCTGGAGACCCATTTGGAGCCTAGATGCAGAACTGCATGGCCCTGCCTGGGGAAAACAGGCCCAGGAGCTGGAGGAGGCCACAGCGCCTGCCGAGCACAGAAGGAGAACATTACCTGAGATGCCCCGCCCGCTGTGCTGGAAACCCTGGAACAGGGAGCAGAGAGAGTTCAGCAAACTTCCTCCAAGGGGACAGGGGACACACCAGCCCTGGCCCACCAGCCATCTCTCACCTGCTTTTCCACCAGCATCCCAGCCTGCCCTCTGCACTCCCTCCTCCAGCCACATGGGTGACCCACCAAGGGTCCTGAACCTCACCCAGGCCCTGACCCCTCCATGTCTTTACCCAGACACCCAGCCTGCCTGGTACAAGAGGAAGGGAGCTTCCAGGCCAGCACCCACTCAGCCACAAGCATTTGCTGCCCACAGTGGAGATGGAGAGGGACGTGAGTGCAGGTCCAGGAGGCACCCTCTCTATGTGTGCCCAGCACCTCCGTCTTAGGAGTATGTCTTACCCAGCTTGGTATCCCAAAGGCCCAGCCCCCAATTGTCTGCTGAACTGAAATCTCTTCCCTAGACTCACTGGCTGGATGAGTCAACCCTGCCTAAAACACACGCTAATCATTACTAACTTTTGTTTTAAGAACGCAGGCTCAGCATTAGATATGTGACTCAGGGCAAGCCCATGATGTCTCTAAAGTTTCCACATCTGTAAAGTTATTGTAATAATAAACAATTTGGGAAGGTCCTGTGAAGAGTAACGGAAAAGATATGCATAAAAAAGTTCAACCCAGAGCCCGGCACCACTGGAACCCGACAGGGGCCATGCCAGTATAAACATGCTGTGCTGAGCCTGTGTGGACACCTCTCTCCTGCCTCCCCGCCCTCCAGAAGGTTGCAGGTTCCAGCAGCAGGACCCACCACATTGCCTTTCTACCCTCCAGTGCCTCTGCTATTTGCCTGGCTTGGGTCTGGAATATTCTATTTCCCTCCTCCCTGCCCAGGCACAGCCCATCCACCCTTCAAGGAGAGTTTGGCTCCTGCCTCCCAGAAAGGCCTCCTGGACCATCCTGGCCTGTGCTCACCTCCTCCCGACACCTGCTCACTTAGCGTCCATCACAGATATTCAACCCATCCTGGGGCCTGACTGTGGATGGATCTGCTTTCTCTCTCTCTCTCCCCCCCCCTCCTCCCTCTCTCTCCCTCTCCCCCCCTCCCTCTCTCTCCCTCTCTCCCTCTCTCTCCCTCTCTCCCCCTCCCTCTCTCTCTCCCTCTCTCTCTCTCCCTCCCTCCCCCCCCTCTCTTCCCCCTCCCTCTCTCTCCCCTTCCACAAGGAAGGAGCCTTTGTCTCCCAGGTCCACCCTCCAGAGCCCAGCTGGCGACTAAACCCAGTGCCTGCAATACTCCAAAGGGCTAGGTGTGAGTGGAGAGGCTATCCCTCCCTTCTCCTCAGCTACCCCATGACTCGCACCCCAGACCCCAGTCTCCTGTGCCAGAGACCCCAGGTCTCTCTCCCGGGCCTCCACACACATGACAAGAGGACCTGTTGGTGAGTTCCCCTCAACACTTTCCACATTCTGCTTCTCTGGCTGTTTCTGGTCCTAACCTCTGTGGCCTCCATCCAAGAAGCCCACAAAGGACTCCCAGCAGGTCTCTGCCTCCAGACACTCTCTCTCATTCTGTCCTGTAGTCAGACCCATCTTCCTGAAACTGCCACTGGATCAGGTCCAAGTCCTGCTCAGACAGTTTCCTGTAGTGTCCTGGTGCCACGCTTGAGTTTGCCTTCAAGATGCTCTGATCTGTGTCCACACCACAGAGAGGTGTCCTCAGCAAGAGGACAGGGCTGACCCCAGAGACCCTGTGGCTGCACATTGCAGGATTCTGTTCCCAGGACATGTCCAGAAGAGGTAGGTCCATATAGACGGAGAGCAGATGGGTGGTTGCCAGGGCTGGGGGGAATGGCATGGTTGGAATGACAGCTAAGGAGTGTGGGGTTTCTCTCCGGGGTGACTGAAGTGCTCTGAAATTGAGGCAGTGATGGGCACACTACTCTGAATATACTCAACTGCTGAGTTGCCTGCTTTCACTGAGGGTTCCAATGTGTGGCAACTACAACGTCTCTAGGAAGCTGCTGTAGGCTCCACGCAGGCTCTGCCCCCTCCTCTCCAGCCTCCTGTCATTCCCCTTGACCTGCCCGAGGAATCCCCCTCCTCAAGGCCCAGGTCCCCAAACTCCTGGCCCTCAATCGTACATCCCACATTGCACAGGTAGCTACTGGGTGTCTCTCTGTCCCTCCTGGGTGCCCCCAAAGAGCCACAGCCTACCGACAAACAAAAGACGACAACAAACACTGACCCAAGCGGAAGGACGGTAAGCGTAGAACCTGCTGACCACACCACCCTGCTGGCTCCCCATGGAGCCTGTCAGGTTCACTCTTGTTACTCTTGAAAAGGTCCTGAGCCCCTCAAAGGTGGGGACATGGTGCTGTAAGCCCCCTTCTTCCCCTACAGCTCGCAGGGGCTCGCAGGTTGGTGGGGTTGGAGAGAGCACCAGGCTGGTCTCAGAAGACCCAGGACAGCCTTTCAGCTGCCACCATGGTGTGACTCAGGCAGTGTCTGCCCCTGGGAAATGGAGATGGAAACTCCATCAGGAGGAGAATCATCTTTGCAGGGTGATTCACTGAGAACTTAAGTCAACAGGATAAGAAGTTGAAAAATTAACTTATAGACGTGTCAGAAATGAAAGAAAGGGATTTTCCCTTTCTCCTAGGAAGACAGCAAGCCATGTATTCATTCAACAAATACTTGGCATTTGTTGGGTGAATGAATGATTTTGTTACTGGTCCCCACAGGGGAGAAAATAACTCTCTTAAGAGCCAAGGTTGGAGGGAGCAGTTGTCTGACTGCTCTGAAGGAACGTTCCATAACTGAGGTCTTTGTATTCCCAGGGCTCTAAGCTGACTTCTGGATGGGTGGGACCTGGGCTTAGTCAAAGGGGAGAGAAGCCTGATGCTGGGGGGAACTGGTTCCTTCATGGTCTGGAGAAGACAGAGGTGGTGGGTCTCGGGAGGAAGGGACCTGAGTTTGATCGTGTGTGACAACACCAGGATAGCAGAGCCTCAAAACCAAATGCCATGGTTTTGCCACCTGGCCAAGGCTCACAGTGGCCCTGCTTATTAATGAATAGAGCCACCAGAGCCACCCAACCCCTAATGGCCCCTGCTGACCTTGACAGAGCTAGGCAAGAGGATTCCAGCGCATGAGCAGGAACCACCACACACTGAGGGTCCTGTGGGGACTCAGAGTCCTCAGGTCCTCACATAACCCAGAGAGGGAAGCCCCAAGAACTCCTGATCTGGGGCTACCCTCTGATCAGGGCAGATGGGGCCTTACCCTGGATTTAATTTGATTTAAACAAAGAAATATAACTTTCCCTACACTCCCGGCGTCTTGGAATGATTCCAAGCCAACGTTTAGGGGGATTCTCCGGGATGATTAATTCATATCCGCCTCACTGGCCAAGCACAATTCCTGGACTTGGAGACAACTGATGTTTTATTTTTCGAGACAATGACCAGAGAACTCTCAGAGAACTGGAGCAGGGAGGAAGCGTGGTCCTGCTGCTTCGGGAATCCCAGAGAAGGAAGAACAGAATGAGCTTAAAAGGATTCTGGAAAATATTTAAAACCCTGAGCCAGATGGACATAGAGAAGATGATAGCATGTTTAAGAAAAAAAGACTGAGAACGGCAGAGAGTGGAGACCCTCATATAAATGAATGGCAGGCAGCCCTGCCACTCTTGAAGTACTGGACACGTAAAAGACAAATACAATTTACTGATTGATAACATTGATAACCTTCGAAGATTAAGCCAGTCCCAAGGACAGCCTGTGCATGAAGACCCTTTGGCAGGGGAACCTAGGGATGTGTCCTTTTCAGTTGCCAAAGTGTAAACAGGTAGCTGTGATTCTCAGTGGGAGGACCTCTTCCAAAACAAATAGGTCTTAGGCAGCAAAAGGCAGGACTCTAAAGCCACAGGTGACGGACAGAGAAAAGCATTCCAATTTGACAGGCCTCAGATCTCCGCCTGCGCCAAGAGCAAACTAACCTGCAAAACACAGGGCTTCTTGGCCAAACTTAAGCCTTCGCAATGCAGGGAAACCACAGTGTTGCCACACAGAGGATCCCCCAGGACACGCGGCAGGGTGAAGGGAGTCTGGCTTCCTCAAGGCCTCCCTCTGGGGCAGCGGCAGGAGATGTATAAGCCTCACCTTCCCACTCTCCAAGTCCCAACCAACTCCCAGGTTCACAGAAAGCCCTTTGCCCCCGTACAGAACTGAACACCGCCATCATTTACATCAATCCCATGGCTTGTTTAAGAAAAATTGCTTGTCTACCACTGCAGGGCACCATGCTGTGTGCCACCCCGTTTGGAGTTTATTTTACATTAAATCTCCAAGCCTGAGGCCCCCAGTTGGTCTGCATAAAGCAGAGTTATTGGTCCAAGTGTTTTTAAAAATAGATGCAACTCCAGACCCCAAGAAACTGAAGGGGTATTATGGGAATACACAAATGCATTGTTGCGTTACCATATGAAAAATTAGATTCTTCAACTGCGACTTTCTCGTCCTGCTCCTGGGCTCCTTCCTCTCCTCACCTCCTCACCTGAGACACGGCTGCGGCTCCTGACACTGAGAACAACACACATGATAAACCAGAGAGACCCAGACCAAGCTGCGGGGTCCTGAGCTGCTCCACACACTATGTGGGGCGGAAGCTTCCTTAGCCTTCAAATAGATGGTCAAGGTCATATTTTAAACAAGAACCCCACGAAAGATCAGTCACAGCCTCAAGCTGGATCTGAAGATGACATGTTACCACAGGTCTCCCAGGAAGGCTGGTCCTGGGAAAGGAAGTTCTTTCTGAGGCTGAGACTGAGAGACCGGAAAGCTCCATCCCTGCCTCGGGCAGGGCCTCCCACTAGCCAAGGAGAAGTGAGAGCAGGTGGTTCCTGGGTTCATTCTCATGGCCACAAGACCAGCCACAGAACCACAGATGGTGCGGCCCAGGGGAGAGCTAAGCACTTTATTTACCCAAAAGAATTGAAATCTGGGGTGGCGCCTATGGCTCAAAGGAGTAGGGCGCTGGCCCCATATACTGGAGGTGGCAGGTTCGAACCCAGCCCCGGCCAAAAACAGCAAAAAAAAAAAAAAAAAAAAAGAATTAAAATCTGAATCTGAAAGAGACACTGGCACTAGTGTCAGCACTAGTCACAGCAGCCAAAACGTGGTCACGACCTAAATGCCCATGGATAGAGGTGGATAAAGAGAACACAGTGCACGCGTACTCTGGAATATTACTCAGCCTTTAAAAAGAAGGAAACCCTACAACGTGTGAACACATGGATGAGGCTTGAGGACGTTATGCCACATGAAACAAGCCAGTCTCATAAAGACAAATACTGCGAGACTCCACCAAGACGAAGTGTCTAAAACAGTCAAACTACAGAAGCAAAGAATAGAACGCCAGTTGCCAAGGCCTAGGGTTAAAGGGAAATGGGGACTTGCTGGTCAAAATGTATAAAATTTCAATGATGGGCCAGGCACAGTGGCTCACGCCTGCAATCCTAGCACTCTGGGAGGCCGAGGCAGGTAGATTGCTTGAGATCGGGAGTTTGAGACTAGTTTGAGCAAAAGCGAGACCTCATCTCTTAAAAAAATAGCCAGGTATGGTAGTGGGTACCTGTAGTCCCAGCTACTCAGGAGGCTGAGGCAAGAGAATCACTTGAGCCTAGGAGTTGGAGGTTGCTGTGAGCTGTGATGCCAATAGAATGAGACTCTGTCTCAAAAATAACAAAAAATTTCAATTATGCGAGATGAGTTAAGTCTACATATCTGCTGTATGACACTGTGCCCGCAGATAATAATACTGCATTGTACACGTAGAAACCTGTTAAGAGGATAGAGCTCACATGTAGTGTTCTTATGAAGAAGGTAATGGTAATAAAAGAACAAATTCAGCTCAGGCTGTTTGTAGAGAGCAAAGTCTACCCAGCCCAGAAGCACAGTAGGATTCAGCCCTCCCCCCTTTAATCAGCTTTCCCCTGGCCAATTGCCAGCCCTTCAATAGCCAGACAGGACCCCTCTCTTCTCCTTGACGGCCTTCTCCTTAGAATATAAGCTCACCAAGGGCAGGGACCATGCTGCCTGGTCAGCCTCCCCCATGTCCATAAAGAACAGCCTGGTACACAGCAGGTGCTCACAGAAGCAGACCAACGGAATAAAGGTTAACAGTAGCTATGAGCACACGAAGGTGCTTACTAAACATGTGTCCTTTCTCTAAAAAAAAGCAAAAAAAGTAAAAATTCAACCACTTGTGGAATGTCAAATCAACATTAATTGATGCAAAGGCGTGAGTAAATGCCTTAACCACGGCATTTTTGTCTTTATGAAAGACTAACGGCCAGGTGTGCCACCCAGAGTCCACACAGGACTTTCTTTAAGTTGCTTATTATTCTTCCCTGCAATCTACTTGTGCTTACAGTCTATGAATGTGATAACAGCTAAGATCTCTTATTCCGTCCCTGGAGGAACAGTACCTCTTTCTCCACAGGAGAACCCACACACCTGGCCAAGCTCCCCTTCCGGAGCCTTCAACCTCTACCTCCTTCCCTCCTCTCTCCCAACAACACCAAGTCACAAAGGTCTGTCCACACTGCCTCTGTGAGCCCCGCCCTGATGCACACCTCACTGGGACGACCTGTGTCCAGCTCACAGCCTGTCCAGAACACATGAAGGTCTCCCCACCCTAGAGCAGCCCCCCACACCTTCCCTCAACGTGCTCCTTTCTCTGGGTCATCTCTTGTTTCTTTAGTGAGGCTAAAGGTCAGCTAACATAACCAGAGAATGTGCTGTGTCACACCTTGGTTAGTAGTAATGCCATCCTGAGACCCTGGGGCAGCCATGGACAAGCTGCCTGCCTCTCCAGGATAGCTCTGTCCTTTCCTTTCCTTTACTTTCAGAGAGCAGGAATCGACCCTGATCACTTACCTGGTGACAGTGTAGGTTGGCCATGGGGCTCCTTATCCTGGACACAGACACCATGGCTCTGCACCAAATCACCTCTGACACAACAAAGATTTAAAAGTCATTAACCTCCTTTGAATAAAAGGCCCATCTGTGGATCTATTTCTCACTTAGAGACTTACCTAGAAGGTACCTTTGCAGCTTAAAGGACAACATACAGGTAAAATTGGTACTAAGAGTGAGAGTAGATAAAGGAAGGGGGAGGGAAGGGGGAGGGAAGGGGAAAGGAAAGAGGGGAGAAAAGAATGAAGGGAAGGGGCAAGGGAGAAGAGAAGAGAAGAGAAGGGGAGGGGAGGGGAGAAAGGAGGGGAAGTGAGGGGAGGAGACAGGAGAGGGAAGAGTGAAGGGAAGGGGCAAGGGAGAAGAGAAGAGAAGGGGAGGGAATGGGAGGGGAGGGGAGGGGAGGGGAGGGGAGGGGAGGGGAGTGAAGAGGAGAGGAGGGAAGGGGAGAGGAGGGGAGAGGAGGGGAGGAGAGGAGAGGGGAGGGGAGGGGAGGGGAGGGGAGGGGAGGGGAGGAGAGGGGAGGAGAGGGGAGGGGAGGAGAGGTCTTGCAAACTGTTTGGGATATTACAATTTCAAGACCTCTATTTTCTATTTAGTCTTACTCCTCATTAAAGTTGCAGCAGAGGAGCACGGACACAATCACATTGTCTCGCTGTCTGATTACCTTTTTATAAGCGTAGTGCCACAAAGGAAAAATTTCAACACTCCAGCAAAAGAGGCGTTGCCATAAACACTCCCACTCCGAGACACCCACGTGTAATTGCACACCAAGAGTGAGGACCGTGAGGAAGGAGGGGCACTGTGTGCACCTCCCCTGCGGGAACCTCTGTGCCAGCTCTGATAATTACTTTAGAGGTTTTCTCCATCTCCACATTGTGCAGGCTGACATCCCCAGGAGCACAGTTGAGCCAGCAGCTGGGTGACCGAGAGCAAGGCCACTCTGGAAAGAAAAGGGGCCTCAGAGGCTCTCAGGAGGCAGGGAGACCCAACCTGGAGAGCCTCCCTCCCAGCGCCCAGGGAGGGAAGTTCAGAAGCAGGCTGATGGGGGCAGCCAGCACATGTGCACAGAGCTGGCAATGGTCCCTGTGGACACTTCCTGCTGGATCCAGGGCATGCCCAGCGTGGCCATTCTCTAGGGGTGGGAGGGATTCGCTTCTGCTCAGAGGCTACTGTGACCCTGGAGTCTTCAGACTCACCCTGTTCTCCACGAAAGTCACTGGGCCAGGCCCTTGGAGTGACTCCCTCCAAGCCCAGCATCCCCACCCTCACAAGAACCCTCTTCACCTCTTCACTGATGCCGGTCTGCACCTGGCCCCCACTCCTGCCACACCCCACTCCCTGCCACCATATTCCACTTCCCAGAATGCCGTGTGCACACGCTCTCCGGCTCCAACTCATGTGGAGAATGCTTATGGCACATCAGGTGGAGAAAGCGGGGCATAAGGTCCTCTGCACATTAGGGTTACAAACACAGCGAATGTGCATAGCCACAAAAAAGGCATGCAAGACACAGTGAAACGACTGCTTGAAAATGGGAGAAAAATGGAAATATTTTTCTTTGCACGTCCCTGAATTTCTGGAAGATTATCATATGTTTTCATTAAAAAATAAAGAAATCCGTCGTTTAAAGTAATCGTACAGAGATGCAGAACAAATCAGCAGATGACTAGAGTTAGAGGTGAACGGAGGGAGTGATGGGTTGACTACCAAGGCCTAGCAGGAGGGGTTTGCAGAGATGCAACAGCTCTGATCTCCACCGTGGTGGTTACACGGATCTGCATGTGTGGACATGCATGACACAGAACGTCACACATGCACTGTACCAGCAGCAGTGTTCTGCTGGGGATCTCACTATAGTTAGGTAAAAGGGAGGCACTGGGGAAATTGGACCAAGGGAACACAGGGCCTCTCTGTACTGTCTCTGCAACTTCCTATAATTTTATAAGGACTTCAAAATAAAAAGCTTAAAATAGATCTAACTATGGTCTACACCCAATGCTGAAAGAGCAGATGAAGTCTAAACCCGGGCCCTAACCTGGCTTTACAGGTTGATAACTCCCCCCCACCCCATCCAACCTTTATTTTATAAACACATAAAGACTCAAAATACATAATTTCCATTTGTTTTCAGCCCTCAAAGAAACACAAAAGATGGGGGCCCACACTATGGATGGGGAGGTAGAGGCAGGAGAACGGCACGGACTAGAACAAGCCTGTGGTCTGGAGTCTCATGTCTCCTGGGCAACCCCCCCCATGGTGTCACCTGGCTCTCCTCCCGGCCCAGAGGAGGTGTGATTATCCTCTCCATGTGGTTTGGGGGCAAGTGGCAGCACAGCCACTGGAGCCCAGGAGTCATCCCCACCTGGCCGCCTCACTTCTGGCCAGATGCCACTTGGGTCACAGGCATCCACTGCTGCCTCTGCAAAGCACAAACTCCACGGCCTTCCTGCCCAGAGTCCAAGTTTAGGGCCCCTCACCTGCACTGCAACCTGATCGGAAGGTGCCGAATTTAGCACAGCACTGACTGGACAAGTGCCCTTTGCAGTAGATGAAGCAGCTGGTGTAGATCTTGCTGCAAATGCCCATGGAGGCCGAACAAGGCCCCTGTGTATCTCAGCAGCCATTCTGGCCTCGTTGGTCCATTTGTTGCAGCTGGGAGGTTTCTAATGCAAGACTGGCCCCTCTCTCTGTTAGGACGAGGCACAGACCCTTTAAATGTCCCTCAGCTTGGCAAGACAGTCAAGGCCCTTGGAAACAGACCGGCCACCTGCCTTTGCAGCCTGCCTCCCCCGCTGCTCCACACCTGTCCCAGGTTGCAGCCACACTCTGTGACTTACAGCTCCCAAGTCACACTCTGTGTCCTCTCCTCAAAGCGTTCATATGTTCTGTTCCCTTTGCCTGGCATGCTCTTCCCTATACCCCACCCCCGTCCCCATGTCAGCTCCTTGAGGACAGGACCATATGCACTGCCCAGCACAGCATCTGGCATGCAGTAAATATTTGTCAAATTAATGAATTTCAGACCAAGAAGCTGACACGACTTCCTGAGGCCACACTTGTGGGTGGGGAGCTGGGATGAGAACTCGGGCAGCACCTCTACCCCAGAGCAGTGACCTTCCAACTGAGGATGGGGAGAAGGGCAAGGGGCAGCCCTGAAGCCTGACTGTCAGATCCCATCCCAGCACACACAGAGCAGAGGGCAAACCAGAGTGCACCAGGCCCGGCGCTCCTCAGCTTTCTGGCTGGTGGAAAACTCACCCTGGGCCACATGAAGAGCACCCAACTGCTCCCAAGGGTGCCATCTGGGGCTAGGAGGAGCTGCTGGAAAGCTGGGCCGGTGATTCAGGAGCTGAAGGACTGGTCTCCGCAGCAAAGGGAACAAGCTGCCAATGCTTCAGGCTCAGTTTGGCAATTTATCGATGTTCTTCGAGTTAATGCATTATTATTAGCTTGCATATTTATAATGTGCCCTCTAGTTATTAACGGTGATATAATGCCAACTGAGAAAACCAAGGGACCTCAGAAATATTTACATAGCAGCATAATTAAGACTAAGAGCTGAGTCACCCAGAGATCCTACTGATTTTCTGGGACAGAGAAAAACAGGATATTCTGATTTCATGCCCTACTCTAAGACCCTCCCTAAATCTCAGCCGGGAAGAATCCAGTGACCCCTCCCCACAAACAGCCGCAATCTTCAGCAGAAGATGGACCATCCATGTGGCGCATGACAGCGTCCCCTCCTCAGCAGACTCAGTCCACCCCTCCAACGTGGTGGTGAACCAGGCAGCACCACCTGCAGCAGGAACACACAGCTGCCATTCAAGCTTCCCTGGAGCCCCCAAGCACACTGCCATCTCCCAGAGAACCTTCAAGCATAGAGGCTGAAGGTTCCTAAGAGAGAGAGAGCTCTCCAAGTGGCAACGCCCCTCCCACGATCCCAGCATCAGCCCTGTGGCCAGGGCAGACGGCAAAGCCTCCACTCTGTTTTCAAGAGGACCCGGAGTGAGTTCCACACAGCCCCTTCTCAGTTCCCTTGCTTCTCCCTCCACCCGGAGTGCCGTGCGCCTGCAGAAAACCCAGTGGGTTCCAACAGCCCCACTCATGACTTTTTCGTGAGAGCTTTTAAAATAAAAAAGGGAATCGGTTTTAAAAGTGTTTTAAGGAAATCAAGTGATGAATACATAAGCAGAAAGCACCCAGATGGTGGAGTATTATTCAGCCATGAAAAGGAAGTCCTGACACACCTGCAACGGGGATGAGCCTGGAGAACGCTGCGCTGAGAGAAAGGGGCCAGATGCAGAAGGAGCCAGGGTGTGAGTCCACCATGTACCATGTCCGAAGGAAGGCAGAGCACGGTCGTGTAGGGCTGGAGAGGACGAGGAGTCTGGGTGATGGCTAAGCAGGGATGGAAATGTTCTACGGCTGTCTGTGGCTGCACAATTCTGTGCATATACTGAAAACCACTGAATAGGACACTTACAATGGGTGAAGTGCATGGTAAAAATAAAGAAGTGTTTGGGGGACATGAATCTTAAAGTGACAGTCTTGTCTAGGTCACCCTGCAACAGGCGCCAAGCTAATGTCTAGCCCTGCAAAGCCTGGCCCCTTCCCCTCTCCCAAGGCAGTCCCCACCCCAGCCCACCCCACCCCAGAGCCCCAGCTTGCTCTTGACACAGGAAGCTACCTCGACAAGTCCCGGAAAGATCCCAAGACAGAAAATCTACATTCCACAGGACACAACAAGCAGTAACTAATGCCAGACACGCGGCATCGAGCTTGCAATAAATGTCATCCTGTTTGGCTTCTGAAAGGGTCTCTGATATGCAGTTAATGCCGCATTCAGGCTCCATCCAGCCTCCATCACGGGCGATATGCAAATGCGGCTTTTGTCACAACCGGCACTAACTCTAATAACTCCCAAAGTGAAAATGTTCCCATAAAAACCACCATAAAAAGTCCCTTATTTTATTGCCAGCTAAGTTTTCTTTACTTGTTGTCAGGACTTTCTCCTCACTGTTGATTAGCTAACAGGCGGCACGTCATTTTTTTTCCTTCAGAGAAACCAGGGCACACAATCACCAACCTGTCCCCTCCTTCCATCTGGAGCACACGCCTTGCTTCAGCTGCCACACTGCCCAGCCCCCTCTGAGCCAGGGGGGCCTATAAACCACGTTTACCTTCCCAATGGGCAGCTGAAATGCATTACCTTTGCTCTGCTGCTTGCACTTTCTGGTCAAATGGGAACATAAAAACCAGCCTTATTTCTAACAACAGAATGCGTCTGATCCCTAAGTCAGGGCTGGCTCTGTGTGACACACCCTCGTGCACAGATGCACAAACTTGTGCACACATGCAGAGATACGCATGCAAACACACTAGCATGCCCAGGGGCACACACATGCACGCATGCACTGGGATCCTTGGGGGAGGGCCTCAAAAAACCCCTCCCATACAAGACGGCTCTTTCCCAGGCCATCAGCCTCCCCTGCCCCAGCTCTCACGGAAGAAACATGGAAGACAGTCCCCTGCTTCAACCCACAGGCCCACAACTCACTCATCTCTGCATGGAAACCTCCTGGTCCTCCTTCCAGAGAATTCCTGGCAGCATCCCACAAGCAACACACAAACTGCTTCCCCCCAAGAAGCCCCTTGGAGAGGAGAATCCAGCCACCCCTTCGGCCCCTCTAAGGGACCAAAGAGAAACAATGTCTGTAAGTTTCTTACAAAAATGTACAAGCAATGGGTAGGTTAGTCACCTTTCTATAACACTGTGACCATTAGCCTGTGGGTTCTGAGAATAAGAAATTATAGCCCCTTAGTATCAAGAGTCCATGTGGACCCTGGAGTGGCCACTAGCAGGAGCAGCCGCGGAGTTTTCTACCCAAACACAAAGACTGGTCTCCAGATGAAGTGCAGGACAGAGTACAGCCATGCTCTGAGCTCTACGACCAACATCCCTGTAGGCTGATACAGAGTGGATGCACAGATCGGCCACTGTGCACCCCTGCCCCTACATCCGGGGGGCTGCGCCCCTATCCAGGACACCCAGGAGGCTGCTCCCCTACCCAGACATCCATGAGGCTGCACCCCTACCAAGCACACCTGGGAGGCTGCACCCCCACCCAGACAGGCTGCCCGGGTTACCATCGGTCTCGGGCTAGACTCCAAAAGCCTGAGGAATGAAGCAGACACCCCAGCCTTCAGGAGAAGCTCTGTCCCCAGGGACAGACCAAAGGAAACTGAAGTGGAATGAGGGGCCTTCTTTCCCACTGATGCGGTCAGGGGTCTGTCTGGCCCTTGGAAGGGACGCTTCCCGTTGGTCACTCTGCTCTTCTCCAGGGCCAGTGATGCCTCCCAGGAGCAGGCGTCAGTGAAGGGCCACTCCCCCCACCCCCTCCCCGGGGGGGGGGGGGACCGCAGCCTGCCGGTCAGATTTGGGGAAGGGTCCCCAGTTCAGGCACCGCCTTGCCCCATTTTCCTGGCAGCTCTGATTCCTTCACTTGGAGTTTTAAAGGTCATGTTCTCCGTCAGCGGAAACATTCCACATGACGCTTCTGAGACAGGCTCCTTTTGGAGGCATTTAATCCAAGAACAGGCGCCCCTTGAAGAAGAAGGTTTATAGGTCACGGCTCAGGTGGCCCTTAAAGCACTCTCGGGTGTGGGCGGGGTGAGGGGGAAGAGGTAGGGCCCGAAGGGAAGAGAGGAGGGTCTAAAAGGGAAGGACTGGCAAGACGAAGCCAAAAGGGGACTGGGGCGGGGACAGGGGGCAGGGCCACAAGGGGACAGAGGGGCAAACGACTGTGAGCCCGGGAAGAAAAGAGAGGCGGACCCCAGGGGGACGAGGCTGGCAGGGAGGCAAGGCCCACTGGAGAGGGGAGGGGCGGGGCAGATAAGAGGGAGGGGCCATAAAGGGCGGGGCTAGAGGAGAGGGCGGGGGCGGGAGTGGGCAGGGCCAGAAGAGAGGGCGGGACGGGAAGGGGCGGGGGCAGATCAGAGGGCGGGGCAGGGGGCAGGGCGGGGCATACAGAATGAGAGCAGGGCCGGGCAGGAACGGACAGGTGTCCTTCACCCATCAGCTCCTTCACCCAGCCCCCAACAGGGACCACCCCCCCGCCAGGGGTAAATTGGCGCAGCGCAGGAGGCAGCCTCAGAGGAGGGGCTGGGGAGGGCCGGGCGTCCCAGCTGCGCAGTCTTGGGGAGGCAGCAGGACCTGGTTTTCTCTCACAGAGACCGTGTCTATGCCCACCTGGTGTCCAACTCAGAGCATCTTTGTGTCATGAATAAGTCTAGGAGCCCTGGCAGAGACAAGAAGGTAGCAAGGCCACCAAGCCCCGAGGCTCCACGGGCGCAAGGCAGCGCCGAGGGCGTCATGTCAGTCCCACGTTAGCGGGGCTGCAGGAGGGGCCAGCTGAGGCTGGTGGGAGCTCAGGTTTGACAGCCTGGCAAAATGACTGCCATCCTGGTAGACCCGCACAATTGCCCTCCCGCCCCTACTTGCAAAGGGGCCTTCATAGCACCAACATTTGGGAAAGCTCCGTTCTGCCCGCCTACCAGGGACACCGGGCCAGACCCCACCAGCTCCTAGTCTAGAGCTAGGTGCCGGTCCACTGAGAGAGAATCAAACTAACCCTTGCTGGCACCCCAGTTTTCAAATGTCCGAGTTAGGCCGGCCTCATGGTATTCGTGTCCTTTGAAGACTGGAGAATGAATGAACTTGGATCAATTCAATCAGCCCCCTCAAAATGTTAAAAACCCAAGAAAGGTCACAGCCAGTGAATATTCCTTTCAGGAGCATCACCCTCCCCCACCCCCAAATGCCAGGACTAAGACTGAGAGCCCTAAGCTCTCACGCCCCTCAGCCCCTGCAGACACTGGCTTGGCTGAAAACAGGTCTGAAGGCTGCCCCTGGGGGCAGAGCCCTCAGCTTAGGCAGCACACCTGCCTGCCTAGGTCCTCAGTCTCAACAGCAGCCTGAGTCACTACACAGCCACGGTGGTGACATCTGAACCCGGAGGGACGTGACATGCAGAGCTCGTCCCAGCAAGACTGTCCTCAGTTCCTGCCACTAGGTCCCTCTGGCCTCCCCAAAGCTCCTCCTTCCAGTGTGCTCACTCGGCAGGCCGCTCATATCCTCACCACAGGAGTCTTTTTTGTTTAATTTAGCCAAAGTTGGTTTCTGTGGCTCACAACAAAGGAACCTCAACTGCTTCACAGCCCCAGCATTTTTCCCAAACCTTCCTAAATCAGACCAGTTAGGGGAAAAAAAAAGAAAAGAAAAGTGAAATGAGAATTAATTCCAGAAACTCCCCTAGTAAGAATCAGTACCCTTACAAAATCACTTTAAGTAGATGTTTCCCCTCCAGAGCTGCCTGTGTTTAGAATCTCGGTTCTACCACTGCTCAGCTGTGCAGTACAGAGTTACACAACCTCTCTGAGTCTTAATCCTCTTTCCTGTAAAATGAAGATAATAGCAGAACTAGCCAATCTCACAGGGTTGTTAAAAGGCTCACATGTTCCCTGAAGGGCTTAGGGCAAGCCTGCTCACAGAGTGAGAGCTCCGAGCATGTTGGGTAGATGACGGCAAATGAAATCACCACTGGTCCTTCAGTTACTCTTACATCATCTCTGACACCCTCTGCACCCACAGCACTGTCCCAGGCTCAACGACACAAAGACACACTCTGCCCTGGAGAAGTCACTGTCTAGCTGGAGAGACAGACTTGTAAACACATAAATCCGCGTCCAATGTGATAAGACTATTCTAGAGGTACCAACGGGAGTGCTGTGGGAGCACAGAGGAGGTGTGATTAATTTTGCTTCGGGCAGTGGGGAGTCTTTGCAGAGGAGGTGACATTTGAGCTGGACTTTGAAAGATGAGCTCTCCACAGAACTAAATCTGGACCCAGTGCCAAAAGAGTCAGCCTCGAAAATCAATCCAGCCACCTGGGGCAGGGAGGAGGTGGGGGGGGAGGGACAGTGGGCCGCAGGCTGCCTTCCCAATGACTCCCTGCCCTGGAGGACACTCGGCTCCCCTACCCCCACCACAGGTGCCCAGACTCTCCCTGGAGGCTGGACTAGGCCTCTCTTTGAGCCTTGGCCTCATTTTCCCACCATCTGGCTCGGCCACTCACCTCCAGTTTAAGAGCTCTCTGCTCCAGGCAAACTCCCCTGCAACACAACTTGTACTTTCTTCCTCCAAGAATAGAAGTAATCGCAATTGCTTTTAAATTACATCCTACCTTTAAAGAATGCTTTATAGATTTCAAGAAACAAACATACAGAATAACATTCAAGGTCAGAGCTTAATCCCAGCTCCACTGCCTACTACCTGACGACCAGGGCTGGTTATTTAATTTCTCATATCTTAATGTCCTCATCTGTAAAATGGAGTAACGAGTTTGCTCTGGGGACAGGATGACTTGTAGACGTGAAGTGTTTAGAACAGTATTTGGGAAATGGTGGGCCGTTGGCGAGGGCTGGCACCTTCCTATGCCTTTCCTCCCATCCTGGGTCTCTGCTACTGTGATTAACACGGGGGGTTGCTGAAAGACAGACCTGGATTTGAATCATGGCTCAGCTGTGAGCTTGCTACGTGACTTCAGACAAGCAACTTAACCTCCTCTAGGAAAATGGGACAGTCAGGGCTGCCTCACAGACTGTGGCGATGATTCCTAAGATAGTCACGGCCACGTGATTCGTACCTACCATGCAAAACACTCTCAGTAAACATTAGCTACTTTTATTAACAATGAATACTTTCCTGGCACCAGACTTTTCTATATCTCATGTCCTTGGTAAGGCCGTGACCTCCTCTGCAGCTAGGTGCAAATCTCTCTGGCACATCCCTGCCCTGCCCCACCCTGCCCTGCCCAGTACATTGGAGGGCACCCAGGAAACACGCGCTGGCAATCTGATTTTCAGTTGCCCTGGGTCTGTTCTGAGCAAGTGGCTTTAACCAGCTCTGGATGGTGCCCTGATTCTGCTGCTTGCCTCACAGTGCCCCTGTGTTCTGGGGCGGGGGACCCGCCCCCACCCCACCCTCCCCTTCATGCTGTCTGAACTACTTGTTCGTAGAGGACTGTAGTCATCCTTTTCTCCCAGAACGCGCTGTGTACAGATCTCTGATTTCCCCTGGATATCTATATAATTTTTTTCAACACAAACTGAACCGAAGGATGAACATGTTTTCAGGACTCTCTGCAGAATTGCTGATGTTATTTTTGAATTGTTGGCAGCAAGGACTCCACCAAAATACTCAAGGTCAAGAGACCAGCATGGTTCTAGGCAATCTGTACCTCTTAAAACAGTGACAAATATGTTATTTAATTTTAATGAGCTTTTTTGCATCTCAAATCTAATTACAGCATTATCAAGTACTGCTTTGAACTGCAGGTGGCTTCTCATTACGTGTGCAAAGCCTGCCACGAGCATTTTTCGTGAATACTAATAACTGCTTAATTTTACTATCCTCTTAAAAAAAAATAAAAACTTTCAGCAACTTATAAGGCCGGGCTTTATAAAGCATCTGCGGAGGGTGAGCCACACAGCGACACAGCTTAATTAAAAAAAATAAATACTGTATGTGGCCACCCTCAAGGATGACAGCTCGGAAGCTTCGGAGGGGCGGTGAGCTGGGGCTGGGAGGAGATCCGCTCTGCGCTTCTTGGTGGCTCTGTTTTATTGCAGGCTTATTGCATCACATTCAAATTTCCCAATTTGCTTGCAGCTCAGGGAGAACGGTTCCGTCAACAGATTTTCTGGGTGACAGACTTCAGTAATAGGCCTGGAACTGGAGGTCCCTGGGGATGAGCTCTAGAAATCTGTTGTGTGGACAGGTCCAGGGAGTCACCTGCAAAATCATCACAAAAGCTGTCGGGGAGGAGAGTCCGGCTGCCCCTGGCCAGGCCGGGATAGAGGAGTACACACGGCCAGCAGGTCCGCAGCTGCGGGCAGGGCACTCTGCAGCCCCAGAAGAGTGAAAGTTATCAAAAGCCACAGCTGGAATTCCCACCAGTGAGTTTGTGCAACATCTGGAACTGTGCTCTCCACTCGCTCCGAACATCATTAAGGTGGCTGGCCCCCTGATTCACACCTTCTCCAGGGAGGGGATCTGGGGAAAGGCTCACACCAACTCTAGGTCCTTCAGAAGGGACAGATTTCCCACTTGTAATTTTCACTCAGGAAGATTCCCACACAATCTGTGCAAACGTGGAGAACTTCTGTTCCTGGGTTTTTTCATGCACCTCCACGTCCTACCTCTGACTAGAAGCTCCTGGGAAACACAAGTGATGTCGGAGGCACAGGCTGTCTCCCACATGGCCCCGCCATGCTACTGGTCTGGACTTCTCTGATTTCCTGCAGGATCCGCTCAGCTTCCCTTCCTCAGGTCTGATCCCTACCTGTGCCCAGCTCAGAGGGTACAGAGGTCAACCTGACCAAAGGTCAGGCTCCCCACTTGCCTGTGGTGGGCAGTGGAATGCCCCCCTAAAGATCTCCATGTCATAATCCTCAGAAGCTAAGAATAGGTTACTTTACAGAGCAAAGGAAATGAAGATCTCAGATGCAATGACGGTAGCTAATCAACCGATCTGAGACGGGAGCCAGGTATGCCCGATGTAATCATATCAATCCTTAAACATGAAAGAGAGGCAGAAGAAAAATGGTGTGCAGGTCAGAGAAACATGATGGGAAAGGGACCCCACCATTGCTGCTTGGAAGATGGAGGACGGGGCTAGGAATCAAGGTATACAGGTGGCCTCTGGAAGCTGAAAAAGCCAGGGGAATGGGTTTCCCCCCGGAGTCCAGAAAGGAACACAGCCCAGCAAAACCCATGACAGACTTCTGACTTTGGAGCTGTAAGATAACAAATGCGTGTTGTTTTAAGCCACCAGGTCTGTGGTAATTTGTGATCGCAGCAATAGGAAGCGAGTATGCTGCTCGGAGCTGAGCC
The DNA here is from genome assembly GCA_963574575.1 of Galagoides demidoff. Lineage (NCBI taxonomy): Eukaryota > Metazoa > Chordata > Mammalia > Primates > Galagidae > Galagoides > Galagoides demidoff. The sequence goes on from CAUYQV010078647.1 coordinate 84,827, forward strand.
GGAGGCCGACAGCAGGGCCTCCGTGACAGCGTCACCGGTCACGTTGCCAACCATATGCAGAGTGGGTGGGGTAAAGGCATTCTGTAGCACCCTACCAGTTCCATCCTTCTCCTGAGAGTGGGGTAAGCATGCTTTTCTTCTAAAGAACAAGTCTGAATCAATCCTCCATCATCCCCCATCGAATCATCGGGTTTCACAAGTCCCAGACCCATATTCCACGGGCTAGGTTTTATCTTTTAGAGAGTTGTTAAGCATAAGAATGGCAGACCTTGCCAGCCCACCCAGGAGGACTGCGAAAGCTCTGTGGGCCCTCATAAGGCTACGCTCACCTGCCCACCACTGCTTGATTGGTTCCATCCAAGCTGCCTGCTCTGTAGGCCTCCACCAGGGGCTCAGAGAAGGCTGCACCTCAAAACAGAGTCTCCCTGGTGTCAGCCTCTAAAACGGGTGCACTGTGCCCATGGTCCCAGACAGACAGGGGGAGTTAATGGGCCGACACTGAGCCCTTTGTTTTTATAAGAGAACAAGTGGTTTATGACAAAGAACAAAGTTTCCTTCTTTACGAGGCCATCCTTGGTGCGCCTCTCCAAGCCCATTAAGCCTAGTTATCTCTTACACAACACAGCCACACAGGTACGGCTGCCACCGACAAGTTCATTTAAGAGAATTTATAGCCTAATTGTGCAGCTGTTGCCTTCTGAGTCAGTTTTAAGAGATTGTTACACAAGCAGTGTCATAATTTAGTCATGTTTTCATCTCACAACTATACTGTAATTACTGTTGTTAACAGCGAATGGTAAACAAGAGAGTGAAGAGGACCAGCCAGAGAGAGCACTAAAAGGCACGGACGGAGTGGGGCAGAGGGAGAGATGGCCCATCAACCCGCTGACCATGAACTTCCAGCAGGAGCCCAAACCACGCACCTGAGCGCTCACCTGGTGGCAGTAAGGGGGGAAGGGGTATCATCTGCCTCCAAAGTGCCTCCTGGAGGCTGGGTGCCGAGAAGAGGTTGAGGCGTCCCCACAACTGGAGCCCAGCCCTGCTGGTCTATTCCCACACAGTTGCCGGGACAAGAGCACGGCAGCCCTTGGATGGTTCTGGACTGCGTGGAACTGAGCAGACCCTCAGTACCTATGGGCTCCCTCAGATAACTCAGTTAGTTGCCAAATGAGGCCATGCTGAGGCCCCTCCCAGAGCAGCAGATACCGGAAAGCACGACTGTACGGGATGAACAACCTCACCTCTTCTGGCACACGCTGCCCTCCTCCCGTCCCCCAGAGGGTTATTGATTTGCACAGAAAGACCCAGCAGAGAAAATCCCTCCAAGAGCCACACTCCAGGAGGGAGGTTGGGAGCACAGTCCAGGCAGCCAATCCCCAACCAATCCCAACAGCCTCTGTCTCCACAGGCAGCAAAGTAGGAGCCTCCGGGCCCGGCCAGTGCTCAGCAGGGCTCAGCGTGATACACGCTAACTGCACCTCGTGAACATTGTACCAGGCACGGAGTGAGAGACTGGGGACAGAGTGGTTTGAGGTAGGGTCCTTGGGAGTAGGTAATAAACACCATTCAGCAACCCCAGTGACAAAAGCAGAAGTCCTGATGCCACCACGCCCCTGGCGGGGTCTAAGCCTGGAGGTCCCTGTTCTCCCAGTTTCGAGAAGAGTGTAACAAGTCAGGGCCAGGAACCAGGACTCCACCCGGATCTAACTGACCCTAAGCCCTGGCTCCAAACCCTGGTCCTGCCTCCTGGGCCTGCCCTATGGCTGTAGACAGCAACAGCCCCTCTGCCTCACTCCAACCGCTGCAGCCCCTGATGTGCTAAGTGCCAGTGCCTCTGGCCCCAGGGCAGGAAGGGTAATGGGACCTGGGGACGTAGGGAGAGCGTAGGGAGTAGCAGCCTGGCGCCTAGTGTCCCCAGGGTCATTGTTAATGTCTCCCCCCAGGGGGAGGTCCCTGAGGCCTCCTGCCAGCCCCCAAGCTTGGTCCCCCAACCTCGTGCCCCAGTTGTGATTAGGTGGAACTGATTAGGAAAAGGTCGGATGCTCTTGTGAACGTGGGAGCTAACGAGGCTGGAAGACTCCTTTCCAGATTGCCGGAGCCGCAGAGAAAAATTGAAGGTCTGGAGACAACAATCAATAAACACGAAGCTCTTCTAACAGGGGAGAATAAGATGAGGAAGTGAAGTGAAATCGAAACGGTGACCTGGAAAACAGGCGAACACTGAGAAAGGTCGGGTGGTCTCCAGGAGAGGAGGGCTGAGACGCCAGGGAGGCTGCTCCCACCTGCCTGGCCAGGGGAAGGGTGGCAGTGACACAGCCCCAGCCAACCCAGGCAAGCTTGGAAACAAGAGCCTGCCTGAACTGTCCTCACTCCCAGCTGCCCAGGGGGTTGGGCTGGGCGTCTACGGGGGGCTCATCTTGGGGCTGCACTGAGCTCAGAGCCTGTCTTCTGTGTGGCCTCTCTGAGTTTCTTATTGTCTTATTCACAGACTCCCTTCCATCTGGGCCTCTACGTACCAGCAACGAGCCTGGCTCTTCCTGTTTTGCAAAGCAAAACTCAGATCTCAACAAAATAATTATGTGCAGTTTGGAGATCTCTAACAAAATAATTATGTGCAGTTTGGAGTTTGAGAGGCAGACAGGAGATCCACTTTGAATAATGAAATACTGGGACAGATGGGATCGTGCTAGTACAGTTTATGAAGATAAATACAAGAGTTCCAGTTATGAGCATAAATAAAGCTGGGGCTTCCCCTGCCTGCACCCCAGCCTGGCCTGAGCAGCAGGGGCTTCTCACTGGCACCAGCACCCTCCAACCCCACAACGGTCTGGGACCTGAGAGCAAGCCTGCTCCCATCAAAGGGTACCTGGCCTTCCTACACACAGTCACAGCCTGCTGACTGACGGCTCAGCCATCAAGCAACCATCTTGGGACGTCATCAAAGAAGCCATGACATGGTACCTGGTCTCCCTGGCTGGCTGACGAAAACTTTTCACAAAATGGTGAGAAAATGGACAAGTCCCAGACAGCCTGCGGGGCTAACTTGGGAGGCCAGGGGTCAAGCCTTGCCAGCATCGCTCCCCACACAGAGGACTGAACCTCCCTCCCCAAGGGCCCAGCTACCCACATGCTGCCCTCGGGTCCAGAAACAGTGCCAGCCTCAGCCCTGGACCCCAGAAGCCCCTCAGGGCTGGAAGACCAGGGCTCCTCCCACGGACGCTAACCCGCCACTCCGTGGACTTTACGGTGTCGCTGGGTTTTATGCCAGTATAATGCTCAGCCATTTTATGCAGGATTATGTGCTGTATGTACCACAGAGCTCATAAAAAAAAAAAAAAGAAAAGAAAAAAAATTGAATGAACATTGTTTTTTAAAGGCCCTTAAAAAGCTATAAAGTGCAGTGACTTTCATACCCTTGGGTTTTTCCATCTTGTATTAGAGAGTTCCTCAATCAAAGCAGACTCTGGGCATGAGGAGGTGACAAGGAAGTAAGAAAAGTGGAAGCCAAGGTCAGGGAGATGAGAGATTCCTGAGCAGGCGGGCTCCCTGCGGGCACAGGCTTAAAGCCGGCCCAGCCAAGAGAAGGGCTTGCTGCTGGCATCTCCCAGCTGGAAGTCATAGCCCCCAGGGGTGATGCTGAGAGAAGGCGCCAGAGGAAGGGGCCCCACTCAGTGTCAAGAGCACTGACCACTGTGGTCTCGGCCACCAACCCGAGGGTGGAACCCGGCCCCTCCATGTCCTTCCAGTGCTCGGTACAGCTCACATGCACAGGGACACACGCGGCAGAGGCAGAATGCTCTCCACAGTTTCTAGAATCTGCTCTCTTGCTCAGCCCGGGCTGGCTTCCACCAGTGGAATCTATACTGAATCTCTCGAAGCCAGAACGGTGATACGGACAGAAAATGCTGGGACAGCCGCAGGATGGGCTCTTAGGCAGACCTTAAAAATCACGTTTGCAAAGAATATTTAATGACTAGGGGAAGCGTTCTCAATAAGGCATTAGGTGGAAAAGTAAGCTACCGAAAATATGACCCTAATGCTATAAAACAAAACAAAGCAAACGCTAAGTGTACAAAAAGGAGCTAAAATGGAATAAACCCTGAGGTCGATGGTGCTGAGATCTGGAGCGTCAGATAAGGGATAACCCCTGTTTTCTTCTTAACTCCTTTCTATATGTTCCAAATTCCCTGCTGAATAATTGGAATTATGTTAAAATGTAGTAAATACTTAAATATTTCTTCCCAAAGCAAACTGTTCACTATGTTGCCCTGTTTGATTCCAGAAACATCTAAACCACCCAGTGTTGTTTTTCCTTTTTTCTGTCCCCATCGACAGAAGGCACCAGTGGGGCACAGACAGCAGGCTGACAGAGTGGGGATCCACTGGGCAGAGGCTGGAGGGGCTTCTGGGTCTCTGACAGGGCCCAGGAAGGCGGTGGACCCTGGACCTCCTCGGGTGAGCTACGGCCTGATTGGAGAGCAGGAGGGATAATGGTCCCTTCCACCCTTGGAGCTCCCGGAGGAAAGTGAGGTCTCCCAAGTGTCAGTACCGGGCTGGAGCTTTACAGAAAGTATTCCAAGAGTCCCAGCGGGTAAGGATGCTTACCATAACCCCCATTTTACAAAGACGACGATTCAGACATGTGTTCCTTCAACAGAAATCTGTTCAATCCAGTATGTCCAGGCCTCCACCATGGACTTTCCATCCTTTATCCCATTTAATCCTTACCGTATCCTTCCCAGATAAGGGAATAATTCCCAAAGTTTCGAGAGGAGACAGCCAAGTCTCAGAGAGGTTAAGTGACTTACCTAAAGTCACACAGCTGGTCAGATATAAAGCTAGGATTCAACAAAGGAAGGAGGAGGGAGGGACGGAAGGAGACAGGAGTGGAGGGACACCCCATCTGAGCCCGACCCCACCCCCGCAGCCTCCCCCAGCAGGAAGGGGTCAGACACTTCTTTTTACTGCAACTCCCTGTCCACTCCACTGTTTGACCCCATGGAACCCGTCTTGGGTCCTATGGGAATTCCTGACCCCAAATCAGCTATAGAAAGTTGCAACTCCCAGCCCCAAACTACAAGGAAAAGCAAAATGAAGTGAATTCTGCAGCCCCCTCCTTTTACTCGATGCAGAGGCCAGGCCCCTGCCCCAGCATCTCCATCGGTAGAAATGGCCTGGGGGTCCTGCACGAGCCCACTTCAAGCCTCAGGCCTCGCGCTGCTGGACAGTCCCTGCTTATGGACAGGCTATGACAGGCTCCCAGCTCTACAGCTCCCGTGTCCTACTTCTCCCTGGCTGCGGAGGCCATTAGTGCTATGACCTTTCTCCTTCCTTTGTGGCACATGGCAGGAGCGTCCCTCCTGTGGCTGGGTAGGGCCAGGGGACTGGCTCTGGCCAATGAGCTGCAAAGGAGCACGTGACTTCTGACCAGAACAGTTGCTGACCAGTTCAAGAGCTCCCCTTTCCCTCTGGCATGGGGACAGACGATGCCCTATCGGCCAGCCCCCACCACCTGCAGTGAACACTGTGGGAATGAGAAATCACCCCCTCCTGTTTGAACCCCCTGAGGATTGGGGCGTTGTTTCCCATAGTCTATTCCGACTCACGGTGTGGGGAGAAAGCCTGGCACAAAAGCACTTGGGTTTCTTTCCCGCCACTCCAAGTCCCAGAGCTCTCAGCCCTGGATGCCAAGTGGATGTCAACTCCACTGTCTGTAATTCAATCATATAACAAAAGAATATCCCCGTCAAGATTGGAGGCTACCAAGATGCAGCCACCAGCCTCCACAGGCCCAAGGCCCCTCTTAGCTCGGGCTTGGTGTGAGGCCACGTGGGGTGGTTTGGGAGGAGAAGACCAACCCCTTCCCTGATGTCTTGCTGGCCTCTTGCTCACCCAGCTGCCACTGTCCCCTGCCCTGGACATATGAGGTCCCTGCTCAGCAGCCAGGAAGCAATGGCCAGTGGCTGAACCAAGAGCAGACAGCAGAGAGAAAGGGACAAGGTGCATCCGTCCTTGGGCACCTAGGCCCACATGAATCCAGTCTGGTTCTGCCACATTTGGAAATGTGGCCTTGGCAGAGTAACCCACCCATCTGAGACCCCATATCCTTCCTGTTGAATGAGGACAATGGTAGGACCTCTGAGGCTGGCAGTGGGAGGACCAGCAGGCCCAGTACCCTGTGGGCCATCAGTCCAGGCTGCTGCCATCCCCTCTGCGAGTACCCTCTGAGTCTGGTGGTGGGAGGACCGGAAGGTCCGGTATCCCATGGGCCATCAGTCCAGGCTGCTGCCATCCCCTCTGTGGGTACCCAGTGTGTAGGTTTGGGGATGGTTCCAAGGGTTGGTACCTTCTTTTGAAAAAGAACTTGCTGGACGAGGTAAATTTTAAGTTGAGAAGACTGAGGTTCTATAATACTAACTAATTTATCCCAGGTCCCACAGAGAGCAAGGTGCCAGGAATCAGATTCCAACATCCAGGTTCCAGCCACTGGGATGCAGGTTTTCAGGTGACAGAGTCTGAAGGTGGGTTGCACACTTCACCAGCAGCCTTTTTTTTTTTTTTTTTTTGAGACGGAGCCTCAAGCTATCCCCCTGGGTAGAGTGCCATGGCATCACAGCTCATAGCAACCTCTAACTCCTGGGCTCAAGCGAGTCTCCTGTCTCAGCCTCCCAAGTAGCTGGGACCACAGGCGCCTGCCACAACGCCCGGCCATTTTTTGGTTGCAGCCATCATCGTTGTCCTGTGGGCCCGGGCTGGGGATTCGAACCCATCACCTTAGGTGTATGTGGCTGGCGCCCTAGCCGCTTGAGCCACAGGCACCCAGCCATAATCCGTTAATATTAATTACTTCGAGAGGAAGAGAATGAAGGAATTTTTTTTTTTTCTTCAATAGAGAGTCTCACTATGTCACCCTTGGTAGAGTTCCGTGGTGTCATAGCAACCTCAAATCCTTGGACTCAAGCGATCCTCTTGCCTCAGCCTCCCAAGTAGCTGAGACTACAGGCACCAGCCACAACGCCCAGCTAAAAGAATTATTTTCCTTATACATCTGTAGTTTCACTTGTAACAGTGAGCATTTATGTGTATTACTTTTGTAATTTAAAAAAAAAACACTACCATACTAAAAAATAAACTTGTGAAATATCCACATAATGGAATTTTATTCAGAAATAAAAGGAATGGGGTGGTGCCTGAGCTCAAGTGGCTAAGGCGCCATCGAATCCAGCCTGGGCCTGCCAAACAATGACAACTACAACCAAAACATAGCCAGGCGTGGTGGTGAGCACCTGCAGTCCCAGCTACTCAGGAGGCTGAGGCAAGAGAATCGCCTAAGCCCAGGAGTTGGAGGTTGCTGTGAGCTATAACACTACAGCACTCTACCCAGGGCGATACCTTGAGGCTCTGTCTCAGAAAAAAAGAAAAAAGAAAGAAAGAAAAGGAATGAATGACTGATACATGGTACAGCACGGATGTACCTTGAAAACATAATTCTAAGTGAAAAAAACCAGTCACAGGAGACTATATTCTATTCATGTGAAATGCCCAGAATAGGCTGGGAAGTAAGGTGGCAGGGGGAACAGGGAGTGACTTCTGATTGGTAAGAGTTTCCTTTTTGAGGTGATGAAAATGTTCCGAAATTATCTGTGGTGTTTCTTGCACACCTAAATAAATGAAGGGAAAAAAAAAAAAACCACTAAACTGAAAATCATTTTAAATGGGTGTCTCAAAAAAATGTTTTAAAAGTACTATCCAGTATTCATCCTCAAAAGACTAATATTTGATATTTTTAAATGCAATCTGAAGAATTTACCACAGATTCTAAAAACAATTCCAAAATTGAAAATCCAGATTTTATCAGTCTAAAGAAACTATTTTGAAGAGGACAGCACGTGTTTTGATGTGTAAATTCTCCTATGTATATATATAAGAGAGTATGAGTTATACTTCTATAACTCATAAAAAGCATTATGAAACGCATACTATGTACAATGAAGCACATTTTAGGGCCCTAATTTCTCTGCCTCCTAAAAAAAGACTCAGTTTTCTGACTCATTTACTTTTAAGATTCTAGTGACCAATTTAAATAACATTTTCTTAAATAATTTTCATTGTATATTGAATGTCTCAAAGAAATGAAAATATAAAGAAAAATCTGGCATCTGGGTACATTTCTCTCTCTCTCTCTCTCAAGCATTTCGTTAGCACCCAGGCTAATTTTTCTTAATGAAATTCTGACCTTTCTAAGTAAAAAATTTTTAATTAAGATTTTTTTGTACAGAAAAAGCAGAAACGTCCATTCAACTGTTTTGGGATGAGAGAAGATAATTGTTTCCTACATCAACGAAAAACAGAGTATACATTGTCAATAAACTTTCATTTTTAAAGAAATAATATATGAAAATTCCCTTCACATGGAAACAAGCGGTTTCTTGCTTTTATTTACTCCTGAGATATTCAGTCATTAAGGTGCACTATCAGCGCCGCTGGTGTAGTGGTATCATGCAAGATTCCCATTCTTGCGACCCGGGTTCGATTCCCGGGCGGCGCAGGTGCTTTTTACCTCTCTAAAAACGAAACAGCTTGAAGAATCCTGATAAATCCATGCTCCTATGGAAATATTTAGGGTTCTTAATCTTCTTGCATATTGCTATTTTATTGTAATTCACTGTTGAAACATTCGAATGTGCAACTTGAAAAAAACGTTTACACGACGCCTGATCTTTGCGCCTGCGCAGTCTGAGACATCCCTCGGGTCGGGTGGAAGAGGGGCTGCACAACAAGTGAATCTATAGGTTGAGATGTAGTCCGGCGACCGCGGGGTTGAGCGTGTAAGGTTATCCAGCGCGTTCCGTATCGCTTCGCAGGATTCTCCCCCGCACTGACTTGGGGACTTAGTTGTTTTCGCTGAGCGCATAAGTTTGATGTAATTACTGGTAAAGAAGGAGGCGGAGTAGCCTCTGGTCAGCCAAGAAACCCAGCTATTCTGCAGCCTTAGAGGTTCAAACGTTTGGGGACGTAATGGAGAGCAGGGAACTGGACCCGGAGGCGCCGCCACGACAGCAGCAGCCATGGAGAACGAGATGCCCAAGACTCTGTGAGTCTGGGGCAGCGATGAGGGAGGCGGGATGGTGGTCGTCCCGGAGGGAAGGCCTCGGCCCTGCGCCGCTCCCCAGCCCCTCCCTATGGTTCTCCGTGGACGCCGCGATAGGGTGGTTCTGCTCTTCTTACCGCACACCTGGACGCTTGACTCCCTAAAGAAAGCTCGGCGCCAGAGCGGCACCTGTGACACAAAGGAGTAGGGCGCCGGCCCCATATGCTGGAGGTGGCTGGTTCAAACCCAACCCCAGCCAAAAACTGCAAAAAAAAAAAAAAAAAGGCTCGGCGCCAGTACCACAGAGGTTATTGGCGCCAGCCACATACACTGAGGGTGGCGGGTTAGAACCCAGCCTGGGCCAGCTAAACAACTGCAACAACAACAAAAATAGTGGATGTTCACGCCTGTTGTCCCAGCTACTGTTGGAGGCCCAGGCAAGTGGATCGCCAAAGCTCAGCTGAGTTCGAGACTAGCAGAAGACCAGCATGAGCCAGAGTGAGCCAGACTGAGACCCTGTCTCTACTCAAAAAAAAAGAAAGCCGAGCTTTGTGGCAGGCGCCTGTAATCCCAGCTACGTGGGGTTAAAGGACAAGAGAATCGCTAAAGGAAGAAAGAAAGAAAAAAAAAAAAATCTGTGATAGGGGCAGCGCCTGTGGCTCAGTGGGATAGGGTGCCAGCCCCATATACCGAAGGTGGTGGGTTCAAGCCCAGCCCCAGCCAAACTGCAACAAGAAAAAAAAATAGCTGGATGTTGTGGGAGGGACCTGTAGTCCCAGCTACTCGGGAGACTGAGGCAAGAGAATCGCCTAAGCCCAGGAGTTGGAGGTTGCTGTGAGCTGTGACGCCACGGCATTCTACCCAGGGTGACAAAGTGAGACTGTATCAAAAAAAAAAAAGAAAGCAGCCAGGCATTGTGGCAGGCGCCTGTGGTCCCAGCTACTTGGGAGGTTGAGGCAAGAGAATTGCTTCAACCCAAGAGTTTGAGGTTGCTGTGAGCTGTGATGCCAAAGCACTCTACTCAGGGTGACAAAGTGAGACTCTTGTCTCTAAAAAAAAAAAAAAAAAAAATCCCTAAAATATTAGTCTCATGGTGTTAGGTGTTTTTGTTGTTGTTGTTGTTGTTGTTTTTTGAGACAAAACCTCAAGCTATCCCCCTGGGTAGAGTGGCGTGGCATCACAGCTCACAGCAACCTCCAACTCCTGGGCTCAAGCAAGTCTCCTGCCTCAGCCTCCCAAGTAGCTGGGACCACAGGCGCCCACCACAATGCCCCGCTATTTTTTTTTTTTTTTTTTTTTGGTTGCAGCAGTCATTGTTTGGCGGCCGGGCTGGATTCAAACCTGCCACCTTAGGTGTATGTGGCTGGCGCCTTAGCCACTTGAGCCACCGTGTTAGGTGTTAGTGGAAATTTTAACCCTTGTCTTTTGGCCAGAAGTATAATAGTCAACAGCATATTGGTTTAAAGCTCTTAAAAGTTTGTTTTTGTTTCTTTTTCTTTTTTTTTGAAACAAGAGTCTCAAGCTATGGCCCTGGGTAGAGTGCTGTGGCATCACAGCTCACAGCAACCTCCAGCTCTTAGCTCTTAGGCTTAGACCAGGCATCCTCAAATTATGGCCCGCGGGCCACATGCAGCTGGCCTAGGACATTTATCCAGCCTGCCAGGTGTTTTTGCCGCCACTGCCTATCCTGCTTAGCCGCCTACTTGTCCCGGGGCCCACAGTCCGGCCCTCCAACGGTCTGAGGGACAGTGAACTGGCCCCCTGTTTAAAAGGTTTGAGGACCCCTGGCTTAGACGATTCTCTTGCCTCAGCCTCCCAAGTAGCTGGGACTATAGATGCCCACCACAACTCCTGGCTATTGGCTGTTTTTTGCTTGTAGTTGTCATTGTTTAGCAGGCCCACCAGATTCAAACCTGCCAGCTCTGGTGTATGCGGCCAGTGCCTTAGCCACTTGAGCTATAGGCACCACCAGCTCTTAAAATGTTTTGTTTGGTGCTGTGACTGTAGCTCACGCAGCTAAGGCACCGGCTGTATACACCAGAGCTGGCAGGTTCAAATCCAGCTCAGGCCTGCCAAACAGCAATGACAACTACAACCAAAAAATGGCTGGGTGTTGTGGCAGGCGCCTATAGTCCCAGCTACTTGGGAGGCTAAAGCAAGAGAATCGCTTAAACCCCAGAGTTGGAGGTTGCTGTGAGCTGTGATGCAACAGCACTCTACCCAGGGTGACAGCTTGAGGCGCTGTCTAAAAAAAATTTTTTTTAAGTTTTTGTTTGTTTTGTTTTTTCTGAGACAAGGTCTCACTGTGTCACCCTGAGTGAAGATGCTGTGGCATCATCATAATAGTCAAAGCAACCTCAAAATCTTGAGTTTCAGTGATTTTCTTGCCACAGCCTTCCAAGTAGCTGGGACTACTAGAGGGTGCCACCACACCCAGCTAGTTTTTTCTGTTTTCTCTAGAAATAGGATCTGACTTTTGTTTAGGCTGGTCTCACACTCCTGCCTCAGCCTTCCAGAGTACTATTATTACAGACATGAGGGCCACCCTGCCTAGCCCTTTAATAAGGTATTTAAATTTATTTATTTATGTATTTATTTATTTTTTAGGACCAGGGTCTGGCTCTCTCACCCTTGGTTGGTGTGCAATGGTGTGATGGTAGCTTGCTGCAGTTGTGAACTCCTGAGCTCAACTGCTGACAGAGCTGAAACTATAGGCATGTGGCACCACACAAGGCTAATTTCTGTGTTTTTTGTAGAGTGAGAGTCTCATTTTGTTACCCAGGTTGGTCTGGAATCCTGAGCTCAGTGATTTTCCAACCTCAGCCTCCTAGAGTGCTGTGATTACAGGCATGAGCAACCTTGCCCTGTCTAAGGTTCTTTTTTTTTTTTTTTTTTTGAGACAGAGCCTCAAGCTATCCCCCTGGGTAGAGTGCCATGGCATCACAGCTCCAACTCCAACTCCTGGGCTCAAGCGAGTCTCCTGCCCCTGCCTCCCAAGTAGCTGGGACCACAGGCGCCCGCCACAACGCCCGGCCATTTTTTGGTTGCAGCCATCATTGTTGTTTGGCGGGCCCGGGCTGGGGATTCGAACCC